>SPJY01031089.1:0-16376 GCA_005191435.1 Raddia distichophylla
GGCTCGTTTCCACCCCTAACACCCAACTCAACCGGATTCGGAATATTACTAACCCTATGAAAAATTACAAATTTCGACAGCATCTCCCCGTAAATTACTCTAATTCACACATAGCATTTAACCAATAGATGCACAAATGTAACCATTCAACAATAACAAGCACATATATAATCGACGATAACACAAAACCCATTCATGGGTTCTCATCCCAACAAGGGCCAACGTCATCTACCAATTCACCATTACCTTTAACGACGGTGACGAAGTTATTGAACAATTATCAAACCAATTATCCAATAAACAAAATAAACATCAATCTCCATACTAGGTAAGAATCATAAATGGTTCTCTAAATAGCCTAAGAAGTAAAAATAACTAAATCTAGTGAATTTAACGATTATATTAAGGTATGAGTGCTCTTGTGCCAAATGGATTTGTGCTACACCCTCCCATGCATGCCGCTTTCATCGGTCACCTAAAAACAATTAAAAAATAAGGGTGAGTCCACGACTCAGCAAGTATACATTAATTAAAGGAATTTAACTTAACTAACAAATGATGTAATACCAATCCTCAGCCATCATGCCATCCGCTGTAACAATCTCTGTTCATAAGTGAATGCAATGTAATGCGATGCTTTGTGCGTCTGTATCTGTGAGCTCATACCGGTATAGCTAGAGTGTCACCCATTGGTGCACACCCTTGCCCGTCCTATCAAGGCCGGGGACCAAATACTCCACTCCCGTGGAGTGCCTACCGAAGTAGGGCTTTTCCCTCCCACGTCGGTGGGATGACTACCCGAGGGTAGGTCCTGTCATATGTATGCAATGCAAGAGATGCAACTTATACCAATAAACAATTTCAATAACTAGTAAATCTTGGTAGAATTTGCATTGCCTCAGTAATAATATCTTCGCCAAGCAACATTCATCGATTGTTAAACCTTTAAATTACATATACTTGCCTTTCTAATCACGGGAGCTAGTATGACGCACGGTCGACAACGAAGTCGCACCATCATCTACAGAAGGCGATGAATCTCAATTCAATACTCCCACAAGCAAGGCAACCATAAAGTATATTGCTCCTACGCGCATCCCTTCCTTCTCTCTAAATAAATCATCTCTTTCATACCACTAACACCTGCAAATTTCAACAAATATTAATTCTGGACAGCAACATTAAAACAGTCATAACTCCTACATCTCTCGCTTATTTTCTACGTTCTTATATCCAAAACGAAGATAAAGTCAGTATGCTCCACTTTTGTAATAAGACCGGGTGCTGATTTCTACCCTAGACATGCCAAAATCGCTATAAACACTACTGCCTAGATAATAAACTTGCCATCTACCATTTTCCCCCATTAGCCATCACTAATACCATAATCCAACACCTAATAGGCAGTAATTCGAAGGGAAAGTTCCTAATCACACCCTATGCAGCAATACACAAGGGAATACATGAGGAGAAACAAACCCTAACACCCTTCTTTACCTTCTTCCTTCTCTACCTTTTATTCCCTTTGTCTATTCCCATCGGCCTCCCACAAGGACAGCAGGACGACGAACCGGCGATGGCGCAACCATGGACGGCGTCGGCGCGGTGCTGGGCGGTGGCGGGCACGACGCTGGACGGCTGCGGCGCGGCTGCAGCACGGCGGCTCGGCGATGGGGACGGGCAAGAGGACAGGGGCTGCGGCTAGGTTTTGCCTGGGGAGGAACCGTCGGGTTCCACTCCCCCCGCTGCCTCTTAACCCTCTAAGATGGGCCGGTCTGGGCCAAGGCCCAAGGATTATCACACTCTACAAGCAACCTGACACAAGATTCCCATCACAAGGAGACAAATATCAATAGCCAACAAAAAAATTATGGACCATGAGTATCAACCCTATCAAAGATGTCTTAAAAAAGGTCGTCAAAGGCAAGCACCACATCAAGAAAACTTAAAATGAAACTTCTTATCATATCAAATTGTTTCTCCGTCGATGCCACCGCAAAGGTTAGGCCACGACAAAACATAACTCTAGCTAACTAGATCTATTAAAATTCTCAAACTTTAAAACGAGAAGAGGGTCGTCGTAACCTTTCAAACCTAGCTAGGTTGCAGAAGTTAGGGACAGAGAACAGAGTGCTAGCTTTGGCGATGACCTGATCGTCAGTTCGTCACTGCGACGTCGCTGCCCCCGTCTCCTCTTTTATCTTTCTTGCCAAGTCGCCGAGTCCGGCCTCTCCTCTAATTAAATGCTCTGGAGTATAAAAAAAAAAAAAGGAAAATTATGTGCAACGACCCTGCCGGAAGCACTGAAGCTTGAAATCACAATAACCTTACAGGACATATATGCATGAACTGATCTGTTTAATTAGTTCTACGAAGCCCATGTCATTAACCCGTCAAACTAATTAATGACACCACATAGGCATGAAATTAAATGAAGATCAACCAGAGACACAGGGAGGTGACAGAGAGAGAAGTGAGCACGCGTAGCCCCAGGCATGACGACGCCATGTATGCATGCAAGGAGCCGCCACGTGTGCTCACTCTCTTCTGTCACCCTTCATGGCTGATATGTGCATCAAACCTTTCGTCGATCGATGAAGCTAGCTAGCATGAGGTTCTTTGAGCATGGATGAAAGCTGGCCAGCTTGCAGTTCTTGATCTTTGCACCGTACGCATGCGTACGTGCCTATCGCTATTAGAGAGTGGATGAGTGATTCATGTGTTCTTGTGTTTGGTAGGGATGGAGGGGGTGTATATATATAGCCATAGGTAGGATATCTTCCCTTTTTTCAGCTCTGTTCATGCGTGCTCTTGATGATTATAATTAGTTACTTGAAAGTATCAATTGGTGATCATGTATGTATATGCATGCTTAGTGCATGGTTATTCTAGCTGGTATATAGTTCTATAAAAAAATACATTTCACATATATTCCCCCAAACTCTAGCCAGCTTGAGTGGATGAGTGATTCATGTGTTCTTGTGTTTGGTAGAGATGGAGGGGGTGTGTATATATAGGTAGGATGTCTTCCCTTTTTTTCATCTCTGTTCATGCGTGCTATTGATGATTATAATTAGTTACTTGAAAGTATCAATTGGTGATCATGTATGTATATGCATGCTTAGTGCGTGGTTATTCTAGCTGGTATATAGTTCTATAAAAAATACATTTCACATATATTCCCAAACTCTAGCCATCCGTTACAGATCTGTAAAGTATTTTGTTTTTTAGGACTTATGTTAATAAATTCTCAAAGGCTCAATTTTAAACTCTGTCGATGACAAAGCCATCGCTGACTTCTGCAAGCATACATACTTTTGTCGATTAATCACGTCATCATTCAAGTACCCCGGAGCTCTAGCACATACAAAAAAGCCAGATAAATATATGTAATTAAAACCCCGCACCATCGACAAACCAGAATCAAAATGAATGCAAAACAAGTGTACGAAAAAGAAAACGAAAGGCAAAAATATTGCGTGATGTTCGGCATGAAATTTCTCTCCCTTTTCTTTCAACTGATCCCAATCATGTTTGGATTCAAGAACTTACTTCAGAGCTTAATTACTCACAAGCACACCAATTTGCAGCGCGTTGCGATGTCCAGTAGCATCAAATTTAAAGTGTTCTTTTGACCTTATGTACTTATATTATCGTCTACTAATCATTTGTCTGCCTCGTAAACTTCAAGAGTTTCAATGTGAAACTCTGATATGTTTCGTTTAACTTATTTTAGAACAATCCTAAAAAACTTGTTTTATAACTCTGTGACGTGTTTTTCAAGATAAAATAAAAATAATAGACTAAAAAGACTAAAGTGTTTCTATTTTGAAAACAGAAATACTTAAATAAGAAAAATGAGCTTAATAAATAAGAAAATAAGCAAATGAGTAGATAATTTGGCCATAAACAACTGTAAACGTATGAGTAGATTTCAAAATTACTTGATTAATTTCTTGCTAAAAAAAATTACTTGATTAATTGGATCTCCGTCGACGTGCTCTGCAGAATCACTGAAAAGGTAGCACCCACAAATGGAACTACCGAAATTCATGAAAAAGATTTAATTGGGGCAATCAAACCGAAAGTATGCGTGATTAGAATCGGTCCCCGTGCATGCTTACTTTACGGCTATAATTAATGAAATAATTTTGGTCTCCTCTGTCGTATGGGCATTGGCTCGATCTTGCTAGTTGCTATACTTTGGAGCTCCTGTTCTAGCTTTTATTTGTGCGTCCAGTGAGCTGATAAGACTACACATTAGAAAGTTTTAATTGCTGACAGAATCGGATATTCTCTTTATTTGGTGCGGATTTTCTTGTTTGCATTTGTCCTGAAAACACGCAAATTTCCAGGTATGGCTAACCATTCGATGGCTTAAAAGGAGCATGGGCTATAGATATGGTACGTGATTGCATATATCATCAGATACGTTTTGGCCATAAGGTGAGGTTGATGAGCACTTATATGGCTCGACGAGTATTTAACTCATAGGAGGAAGATCCGAACGCGAGCCAAGGTGTATTTCTTTCTTTTTTTGAGAACAATAGAATTTTCGCTAGATCATTCACCAAACCTTTTAGTCGTAGAAAAAACTATCACAATGTAACACTGTTTGTTGAACCAATGTTGGAAAAACAGGACGTGATGCTATCTAAAAAACAACACCAGAGCCATGATATTTGGTAACGTGGTCTGACTCTGAGCCTATATTTGTGGGGCAATGATTATGTGCGCTCCTCCCCAACAACGCAACATACCGGCCGCCCGGGTCACGGCCACAAGCCAGCCGAGACCACCTGCGTGCCTACGTCGCTACTTGATCGTTATAGGTTACACCAGGGGTGCCCCTCTATTTATATAGGAACCTGGGTACGAGTCTGACTCAAACACGACCCTCTCATTCATATTACAACGCAGAGTCCATGTAATCTACTCGTACACATATTCGACACCAATTCTAACAAACTACTGTTAGATCTAAGTACTCATGCGGAAACGTTAAGAATCGTAATTAGCCTAATACCGAACCACTAGACTGAGTTCATTAGGGGTCTTACTTGAGCTTGATGATGCCATTGATGCAGCAGAAGAGTTTAGGCCGTAGGGGCCTGCTTGGTGACGAGTCGATGCAGGGAGACGTAGTGGACGCAGGGAGACGAACTCAGCAACAGCCTTCCCTACACCTCAGCGCCCTTCACAGATCGGGAGTATCGGGAGCAATTGGAAAAACCCCGTAGCGTTGGCTACTGTAGGTCGCTGATGCTCTCTTTTTATATGAAGCTGGGTGAGGGGGGCCGCAACCAAAGAGAAGGTGTGCGCCCCCGATCAGGGCGCGTGATTAGGGGAATCGTTAATGACCGTGATTAATGACGTTAAAGACCCTGATTAATGCGGGCAATAAAGACCACAATTAGGGTGCATAATTACCTTTAACGGTTAGCCAAAACGGTCAAAAATCTAACATTCTCCCACTTGATCGTAAGGCTAACAACATAAATCCTTTCTTGACAAAACATCATACCAAGGCAAGCACCGCAAAAATCTTTAAGTGATAATTGAGGTTTCTATACCCACAACATACTAATCTCATCTCGATTAGAATAAGCTTTATTTCTTATGGGGGTTGGTTTGCTTATTGGCCCTTGTGTCCGGAATCATAGGCTTTCCAGTATACCCATGCCGGCAACATGATCATGAAATAAACTAGGTGGTAAGCCTTTTGTGAGTGGATCCGCTAGCATAAACTTAGTACCAATATGCTTAACATTAATGGTTTGATCCTGAATTCTATCTTTCACAACATTGTACTTAATGTCAATGTGTTTGGCAGCACCACTTGACTTGTTGTTACTCGCATAAAAGACTACCGATTGGTTGTCTCAGTATAAGGTCAGTGGTCTCGAAATGCTGTCGACCACTCTAAGTCTAGGTATAAAATTCTTAAGCCATACCGCCTGCCCGGTAGCCTCATAACATGCCACAAACTCAGCTTGCATCGTATAAGATGCAGTAGGTGATTGTTTGGAGCTTTTCCACGAAATAGCTCCTCCAGCGAGGGTGAAGATGTATCCTGACGTGGATTTCTTAGTATCCACACACCACGCAAAATCTGCGTCTGAAAAGCTGATAACTTCACGGCTTTGAGACTTCTTATATGTGAGCATGTAATCCTTAGTCCTTTGCATATAGCGCAAGACTTTCTTAACGGCTTTCCAGTAATCTAGTCCTGGATTGGACTGATATCTGCCAAGCATCCCGGTTATAAAAGCTAAGTCATGGCGTGTACAAACTTGAGCATACATGATGCTTTCGACAGCAGAAGCAAAAGGAATCGTCCTCATCTGATCAGATTCACATTGATTCCTTGGACATTGGAATGTCCCAAACTTATTGCCCTTAACAACTAGAGCAGGCGAGGCAGAGCACTTATGCATATTATATCTCTTCAGTACTCTGTCTATGTATGCCTTTTGGAATAGACCCAATATGCCTTTAGTTCGATCTCGATAAATTTCAATGCCTAGTACATAAGAGGCTTCACCAAGATCTTTCATATCAAAATTAGAGGATAAAAACCTCTTAGTTTCAAACAGCATGTCCTTATCGCTGTTGGCTAAAAGAATGTCATTGACATAAATAACTAAGATGATGTATTTACTTCCCTTAAATTTAGTATAAATACAGTTGTCCACTTCGTTTTCCTTAAAACCAAATTTTCTTATAATTTCATCAAACTTGAGATACCATTGTCTAGACGATTGTTTTAGACCATAAATTGATTTATTAAGCCTACACCCCATATGTTTCTTGCCTTCCAAAATAAAACCTTCCGGTTGAGTCATGTATACATTTTCATGCAAGTCACCATTTAAGAATGCAGTCTTAACATCCATTTGATGTAACTCTAGATCATTATGAGCCACCAGCGCCATGACAATTCGAAATGAAGCTTTACTTGACACAGGAGAGAATGTGTCATTATAATCAACCCCCGGTCTTTGAGCAAACTCTTTTGCTACGCCTTGCTTTTAACCTTTCGATTTTCCCTTTAGAGTCACATTTGGTTTTGTAGACCCACTTACAGCCTACTGTTTTGACCCCATTAGGAATTTCTACTAGGTCTCATACATCATTAGTGCTCATATATTTTAACTCATCCTCCATGGCTTCAAGCCACTTTGGTGTAGGGCTGGAAAAAAAGCTCGCGGCTCGTGGCTTGGCTCGGCTCGGCTCGGAGGTGTTTACGAGCTCGAGTCGAGCCCACTTTTGGGGCTCGGGAAAATAGCGAGCCGGCTCGGGCTCGGCTCGTTTCTGACCGAGCTCGGACCGGCTCGGCTCGTTGCCATATTTTGAACGTGAAATGCCTTTGGCTCGTGGCTCGGCTCGGGCTCGGCTCGGACAGGCTCGGGCTCGGCTCGGAGGTGTTATCTGGCTCGAGCCGAGCCCACATTTGGGGCTCGGGAAAGTAGCGAGCCGGCTCGGGCTCGGCTCGTTTTTGACCGAGCTCGGCCGAGCCAGGCTCGGCTCGGCTCGTTTCCACCCCTACTTTGGTGAATGCTCACTCATCATAGCCTCCTTATAGGAGGTAGGATCATCAGTCTCTCCTATATTATAAACATAGTCATTATTGACTGTAGATCTTCTTTCACGCTGCGATCTCCTTAGGGATTCATTAGGTACAATAGGAAGTTGTTGAGGTTCATCGTTAGGGAGGTCATTAGGTATCTCATCTTTCTCAACAGGAGGAGGAGGAACATTAGGTATCTCAAGTTCCTCAACGGGAGGAGCGGCCACAGTGTTCTCGACTGGGGGAGCGACCTCCTGGGCCATAGGAATAATAGGCTTATGAATAACAGATGACGGAATAGGATCCCGCATCTCCTCAAAGTCTATCTTCCTAGGCTCCAAACTCCCACTAATTTCAGTATTTTCAAAAAACACGGCATGACTTGTCTCCATAAACTTTGTGGTACGATCAGGACAATAGAATCGATGCCCCTTTGACCTTTCGGGGTATCCTATAAAATGGCAACTAATTGTTTTAGAATCTAATTTCTTAATTTGGGGATTGACAATTTTAGCTTCAGCGGGATAGCCCCATACACGTAAATATTTTAAACTCGGTTTGTTCCCAGTCCATAATTCATAAGGAGTTTTAGGTACTGATTTACTAGGAACTTGATTAAGTATGTGGACCGCTGTCTTTAATGCTTCCATCCATAACCTGATTGGCAAGACTAGAGTGGTTCATCATACATCGAACCATATCCATAACAGTACGGTTCCTTCTTTCAGCCACGCCATTCTGCTGAGGTTCGCCAGGCATGGAATATTGAGCAACTATGCCATTTTCTTGAAGAAACTTAGCGAAGGAACCAGGAATCTGCCCATAAGGAGCATGCCTCCCGTAATACTCTCCCCTTGATCAGATCTTACCACCTTAATCTTTAGGTTTAGCTGATTTTCGACTTCACTTTTGAATATCTTGAACTTATCTAAGGCTTCAGATCTTTCACGAATAGGATAAATGTAATCCATAACGGGAGAAATAATAAGTGAACGTAATGAAAGAATCATACCCATCTATGGATGTCACAGGAAAAAGGACCACAAATATCGGTGTGGATTAATTCTAAGAGTCCCGTACTTCGTGTGGCACCTTTCTTAGTATACTTTACATATTTTCCCTTGATGCAATCTATACAATTTTCTGAATCATTAGACTAAAGGATGAAGAATCTCTTCCTTAATGAGACGCTCCATTCTCCCCTTCGAAAGACGAAATGTGACCAAAATGACAGTGCCACAATTTCGATGAGGTTACATTATTGCGCTTAACATTACCATAACAAACATTTACAGATGATCCAGAAAGTGAAAGCAAATAAAGTTTGTCTTGTCGGATGGCAATTATTGTTCCCAAACATGAAACTAAAACCACAGTCATCGAGACATGATACGGAAATCAAATTCCTCTTAAGAGAGGGAACATAAATTACATTATTTAAATGAAGCACAAAGCCACTATCTAATGTTAACTTCAAGGAACCAATGGCCTTGGCTTCAGCTTGCTTGCCATCCGTGACACTGATGCTTCTCTCACCCCCGGCGAGGGTTCTCGTGGTACTGAATCCCTGTAATGAATTGCAAACGTGCACAGTTGCACCGGAGTCAATCCACCATACATTAGAGGGAAAATCAACATAAAGAGCTTCATCAACTAAAGTAATGGAGTCATTACCCTTTTTAGCAAGCCATTTCAGAAAGCCCGCACAATCCTTCTGGTAATTCCCCGGTTTCTTACAAAACTTACAGACATCATTGGGGACTTTAGTGGGACTAGTGGGGTTAGCAGGCTGCTTCCCCTTATCAGTGTTGTTGTTGGGCTTCTTGTTGGGCCTATTATCGCCCTGTCCACCCTTCCTCTTATTGGGGGACCTCACATAATTGACAGTGTCCCTTTTCTCAGACTTAATTCTCTCTTCTTCTTCAACACAATGTGAGATCAACTCACTCATACTCCATTTTTTCTCATTAGTGTTATGGCTAATCTTGAATGGAGTATACTCAGTGCCTAAGGAAGCCAATGAGAGATGGACCAAAAAGTTATCGGATATTTGCATATCCATTTCATTAAGTGTGGATGCCATCTCCATCAGTGACATAAAATGCTTCCTAATGCCCCCTTGACCATCATACTTCTTATTCAGCATCTTGTTTAACAAAATACTGACATAAATTTTGGGGGAGCCTTTGAAATGGCTTTCCACCCTGTCTAAGTACTGCTTAGCAGTAAACTCCACCTTATCATCTTTAGTAGGGATTGCTCCCCTAATTTCACGAGTGATGGAGTTCTTAATGATTTTGAGGCAGACGCGGTTAGACCGCTCCCACCTCTCATGAATTTCATCATAAGCTTTCTTAGCCTCCTCAGTGGCATCATCCGCAAGAGGAGTAGGGGCATCATTCAGCAAAGCATAGTCTAAGTTCATCACAGTAAGGACAATGTCAATGTTTTCCTTCCACTCATGGAAGTTGCTCCCAGTCAGCTTCTCAATGCCACTTATGACAGAAGCGACATTGGAGGGATCAAGAGCTGAAATAAACAACATCATTAGGCATGATTTTAACCTACGTTGGTACGATTAAAACATGCAAAATAATTAAAACACAGACATTAGATATTGTATTGTCTCGCATCACCGTTGGGCAGAAAAACAAGACAACACAATAATAAACATAATTGTAAATCAACGTTGGTCAGAATTACAATTATGCATCTAAATTTAATATTCCTAGAATTTTAACATAATTTCTAATCAAAATTTCACGTTGGTGCAATTTTAATTAGATGCATAAACATTAAACAGCATGAAAATTCAAGGAAAAACATAATAATTGTGCAAGTTTAGGAACTAATTCAACATCGTTAGAACACAATTATTTCGCTAAAAGAAATATTAATTAAGCAGTGCTAAAAAATAAACATCAGTATACCAAAAGAATGTACTGAGTAAACTAAAAGAGCACTGTTCACAGTGGCCGCCCCATAACAGCCCATCACGTGCTGTATGCTAGATAGCCCAACACGGTCCAGCAAAAAAGGACGGTACTGTGTGGGTAAGCTTGTAGTAAGCAAGCACTGAACAAAAGGAAAAATATGGGCTAGGTAAACCGTAGCCACTTTTTCACCTTGCCCCTGGACTAACGAGCGAGCGAGCAGCGCTGAAATACGAAGGCGGCGGCGACCCAGCAGCGCGAAGACGCAACGGCGTGGACGGCGCAGCGACTAAGGCGGCGGCTTAGGCGGCGCAGCGGAGCGCCTCGCTGGCGCCGGCGTGCTGCACTCCACGCAGCGCGCGGCTCCGTCGAGCCGCTCCGCGGCGTCGCGCGCGAGGCGACGACGAGGCGGAGAAGCCGACTGGGAGCACGGCGGCGGGAGGATGCACGACGGCGGCGGCGGCTACGACTCGCCGGCGAGGTCCACCGTGTGTCGGTGGTCGGTGCCGTGTGTCGGTGCCGGTGGGTGTGAGTGCTCTCGCTTGTGAGAGAACTCGCCTCTGTGTGAAGGTTTGGAGCTCGCCTACCATGTGTTGGTGAAGAGCTACCGCGAGTGGATTGAGGGCTAGGGACAAGAGAGTCCCGACTTCTCTGTGTGAGAAGTTTCCTCAACGGAGACGTAGGTGCTCATGTGTTGAGCACCGAACTTCGGTAAACACCTCGGTTTGCGTCTCCTCATCTCACTTGTTTAATTACGCATATTGTCTTGATCGCTTGCATGTGAGTGCCATCGAGCCTCCTAGTAGTCGTTTGTGCATTATTGTGATCACTTCCGCAACTAGACTCTAGGTCGATCGATAGCTTGGGCTCTTAATTTGACTAAGTAAATCAAGCGAATCGAGAGAAGTAAAATTTGAAAAGAGCCGATTCACCCCCCCTCTTGGCCTAGGATCCTTACAAAACTCCACCTTATCATCTTTAGTAGGGATTGCTCCCCTAATATCATGAGTGATGGGTTCTTAATGATTTTGAGACAGACGCGGTTAGACTGCTCCCACCTCTCATAAATTTCATCATAAGCTTTCTTAGTCTCCTTAGTGGCATCATCCACAAGAGGAGTAGGGGCATCATTGAGCAAAGCATAGTCTAAGTTCATCACAGTGAGGACAATGTCAATGTTCTCCTTCCACTCATGGAAGTTGCTCCCAGTCAGTTTCTCAATGACACTTATGATAGAAGCGACATTGGAGGGATCAAGAGCTGAAATGAACAACATCATTAGGCATGAATTTAACCTATGTTGGTACCATTAAAAAATATGCAAAATAATTAAAACACAGAATTAGATATTGTATTGTCTCGCATCACCGTTGGGCAAAAAAACAAGACAACACAATTATAAACATAATTGTAAATCAACGTTGGTCAGAATTACAATCATGCATATAAATTTATTATTCCTAGAATTTTAACATAATTTCTAATCAAAATTTCACGTTGGTGCAATTTTAATTAGAAGCGTAAACATTAAATTGTATGAAATTCTAGGAATATACAGAAATAATTGATCCATTTTAACATAATTTCTTAATATTTATAAGGCCCAAAAAAACATAATGTGAACTGTGCATAACAAAACTTAATCAGTAAGCATTATTTAACATATTAGAGGCACTGTTTATCAATATATGCAGTTACGTACGCAGTTAGCAAAAAAGCTGTGGCCCACTAACTAGCCCATTTGCTTGCACAAGAGCAGCTGCGTTGGATCTCAGCCATCCATCCAGATTTCACCCGCGTGAGCTTAAGTCGGCTGGGGAAAAAACTTAGCCCCATAACGCAAAAATCCCGATCGAAAAAATCACAAGTGAGCTGAGGCGAAAATGGCGGCGACTTCGACTCAGCGGGCGAGGAACGCAGTGACGCCCAGCCGAGACAACGGCGAAAGCGACGCGGCGCAGTGGAGCCTCTCGGCGGCGCCGACGCGCTGCTTTCCACGCGGCGTGCGGCTCCGTCGAGCCGCTCAGCGGCGTCGCGCGCGAGGCAACGACGAGGCGGAGAAGCTGACTGGGAGCACGGCGGCATCGACGATTACGATTTGCCAGCGAGGTCTAGGAGATTAATTACCTTTTAAGGCTTGGTCTGATAACGGTTAGTCAAACGTGATTAAGGGGATTAATTACCATTTAAGTATCGGTCTAGCTAATTAGCCAATAGTCAAAATGTCCAACAACATCTTCACAAATTTGACGTCTGCCATCTTGAAATTGTCGTAACGTTTTGTGCGAATCCTCGTACCAAACTCTCGTTGTCTCCTTTTTGTCGGCTCAATCCTACCGACCGCATGACCAGCTAGCTCTCTGCTGGTTTCACCGCCCAATCCATTTGCCCCTGAGAGGCTGAGACAGATCCTCGGTCTTGTCGCCTAATCCATTCACCTTATTGAACAAATTCCTGACATGACTGCTTGATCCGCTCGCCTCCTGACAACGATCATTGCTGACTTCGCCGTTCAGCTAGCTTATCTGACCTCTTCGATCAAACCACCAATAGCCTTCATCAGCATCCCTCCTTCAAAACCTGCATCTCATACCTTGTACTAGGACACCAGCTTAAACTCAATTGAACTGAGCCGCAATCTAAGTTCTTTGGACTCTTCAAATACCCTCTTCTGCACTCCTTTTGAAACTCAATTCTTGAGCCCTCGAGCATGCCTCCCAGCGCGCCACCGCACGCTCTCCATGCATAGCAACATGTCGCACCCTGGCTGTACGTCTATGACGACGAGAGGTAGTCGACGATGACGTCATCGTGACGTCATCAACTCCTGCGCCGGGTGAACATGAGTCACTGACCGCTAGGACCCGCATGTCAGTCTCACCCTCTCTGCGTTCTCGCGAGCTGTTTGGTTTTGAGTCACAGCTCAGTGGGCCCCTGGCCCCCACGCTCCAGTGTAAGTGGAAGCGTCTTCTGGGATTACGCCTTCGGCGTCGCCGCTTGGTGTGCGTCACACCCACGGCTGGGCCATGCTGGCTTAGTGGGTCGTTCCGGTGTGCGTGCTGCGCCGTCGGCTGGGCCGCACTGTCTTCCCGCGCAGCGCACAATGGTGGGCTTAGCTCATTATGGTTCAAGATGATTTTCTGAAGATTAATTGATTTAGATAATCCTAGAAATACATTTCTATTTATTAAAAATAGTATAATATCTCCAAAAGTTCCTAGAAAATTCCTGAAAATACTAGGAACACTCCACACCCTGTGAAAATTGTGAAGTCGGGTATTGGACCATATAAGAGGCTCTAAAGATATTAAAGAAGATATAAGTGTAAGCTTATTCACAATCTTCTAAGGGGAAATTCCTAAGGGTATTTTGGTAAATTCATCCTTAACCATCCCAGACACCAAAACCTAGCATTATCGTCTAGAATCAATACTCAGCCTTGCATTTCCGCAAATATCATAGTTAGAGTATCTATTAATCTGGAACCTTTATTCTAACAGACGAGCCGGTTCTGGAAGAAGAGTATCCGGAAGCAAGCCAAGTGCATTCCACTAATCCTCAAGGCAAGTTAACACCCTAGCTCATTCTTCTACCCGGTTTTGTTAAATTATCTTGTTTCAAATATATAAAGTGCATGCTTGATATGGGTTTAAAGTGGCCATCTTGTTAATAAAGATATAATCATGCCCTACCGTTGTTACCTTTGTTTGCCATACATGATCCCTTGATATCATGATTGCTTGATTACCCACATATTACATAAAATATTTAGACTTCTTATTCTTGGGTAAAATTTGCTTAGACTTGCTTAGGTCTTAAAAGATTTAATCAGGTATCCAATCCCGCACTGGTGAGCCAAAACTCACTGGTGGACATGATGACATTACACACCTTGATCATGATGAATTTTGCTCTGCATATGTTAAAGTGTTAATGGTGTGAATTATGGAATGGGGATGTGTGGTTAACGGGAAACGGGATGGGATTGATGGAAGAGAAGGGTGATGAGCAGGGTGAACCCAGAAGTATCATCTATGCAACCATTACCTATGTAATAGGTAAAGATGAGAAGGTGGAATAGCTAGATGGAGTTTGGGCTCATGTGTTGGGCACAGTGGGAAACTGCCGACCATTTTTTTTGTGTAATATATGGTCCCTTACACCACAACGTGTGGCCATCGCGCGGAAGCGCATGATTGGTGGTTTGTGTAACCGTATATAGGTTTGTGTAACCTAACAGGCTTGTGTAGCGTTTTTACCAATCCTGAGGGGAAGGTGAATCATGTCGTCTCTTGTGTAGAGATAGGTGAACTATAGGGACCAATGTCATCCGTTGAATGGCAATCAGCGAGGTGGGTTGGGTCACCAGTTCGTGGGAACTCGGGAAAAATAGTGGTTCGTAGTGGGGATTGTCGACCCGGAATGATGGTGTGGTGAAAGAAGATGCAATACGGGAAATATATGTAGAGGGTGCCTATGTGGCTTGAGTAATGAGTATATGAACATTTGATATAATCTCTCATCGACATCTTTTTGGAGATGTCTTTTCGAAAATGGCTAAGTATAGACTTTTATACATATATGCTAATTCTAAATTTGACTTTTCCGCAAAGAAAATAACCATAACTCCATTATATGGCCTTTTATCACTAATATGCATTAAGAACGGTGTTAACTTGCAAGTGCAGTTTGATTACCCTCTCACCCACTCACTCTTTTAGATTATGAAGACCCTGAAGCTGGAGACTACGCGTGTCACGAGGAAGGTGATCCAGCATTTGACGATCCTGGCCAGACTTAGGCTCTCCTACAGTCCAGAGGTCACATACATAGTCTAAGATCCTCATCTGTAATCATGGCGTAGCTTCCGCCTAAAAAACTGCTTTTGTTGTAATATAAATGTCTTCAAGACTTCTCGTTGTAATTAAGTACCCGAACATAGTAATCATCTCCAGTTGTTAAAATATTTCGTTTGGTATTGTAAGTGATGATCCAGCTATGTTATGTGCGGCACTAGTGTATTGATCCAGGGACTAGTGCAGTTTCACAGGACGGGTTTCAAAGGTAAGCGAATTTGAGGCCCCGTCAGTAACGCTACGACGAAGCTCAATGGCAAGATCAACAACAGGAGTAGGCTACGAGGCACACACTTCATTGGAAGGAGTAAGGAGCTAGATGGGAAGATGCACTATATTTGTGGCTTGAAACATCACCCTAGTATGTATAAAGCATGGTTTTTATCTAGTGAAACATTTGTTTGTTACAGTGATACACATAAGAAATATGAGATATTTCTATTCGCTCATTGTGAAACATGTTTTTCTCTATTAAAACATTATTGCTGCTCTTTTTAAAACATGGTGTCTGCTCGTGTGAAACATGATGTTTATCCATTTTCATTAGTACTTTGCATGTTTTAGCAATACTTGCACTATGATTTATTAGTACTTCATTGATGTTTCACTATGAAAAATAATATGTTGTCGATACTTCACCATGTTTCACGGTACCTCGCGTGTTATCGTATTTCGTTGGTATTTTGTCATGTTTCATCGGTTTTCGTCTAACTTCAATCAATATTTCTTCGTGTTGCACGAGGTCACGGGAACATCTTCATTGGACGTCTGATATAGGTCGCTCGTCTATAAATTTCTTTCTATATAAGATCAAATAAATTCCTTAACTTCCCTGTAGGAAGAAATAGGAGTTACGTACTACATGTAGCTCTGCAAAAAGTGTTGGGAAACCACCTGTAGGGGGGAGGCGGGGAGCCTGGTCTGGCTAGGCCGGCGCGCGGCACTACGCGGCTAGGGCCGGCCGGTGGCTTCCCCCGGTGGGTCTCACATATGGACCAGGCCTAAACCCTAAGCACT
>SPJY01031105.1:0-11685 GCA_005191435.1 Raddia distichophylla
GTCAAAGACGTGTCCAAAAGTAAAAGGCATCAAACAAAAAAGAACAGAGGGAGTACACCACTGTTAAATTGTTGACAATATTTTCCATTTCTTTCAGGTTGATTTGAAAACTTTTGGCAACTGGGAAGACTCTCCAGAGAAGATGATGATGGACATGGTCTCTGATCCAAACACAGTTCGGCGGGAGGACCGTTAATTTAGTTTCATGGTGTGTGAACTTATTTGCTAATTTTCAGGAGTTTCACATACAGATGTAGACATGGGATATGAACGAGAGCCTTATGTACTTTGGAGTTATACGGTGGTAGGTGCACATATTTGTTCATTTGATGTGTTGAGACATCATTTAGGTATTAAATTGAGGAGAGCTTTGTACAGAACATCATTTCTATGTATCACTGAATTCTTTGCCATGTTCCTTCTTTGTTTTATGGAAAGACATAGGATTTTATAATTTATTGTATACTACATTGTCATGTTTACCAGGATAACTACATACATGAATTTGTGATTATCTTTTTATGCTACATGTATGCACAAATTCTTTAGATTGCTTACATGTCTGACGGTGCCGTTTTCTTGACGGATTTATGCCACTATATGGTTATCTCAACTGTCATTCTATATGTGGTGAAACTGTACTGTACTAGTGTCCTGCATTTTTTTCAAGGGAGACTTCTACGGCATTCTGTATAGATATTACAGTAGAACAGTTCGATAGAGAACTGAGTCAGAAAAAGATACTGGCTGTTTAGTTCGGAAGGCATTCCTAGGCAGAGGATTTCGTGCAGCTCAGCGGCAGCATTTTTCATGCTCATTCTTTCATATGTGGTTTCCTTGAACAAGAGACGCCAATTCTTATGACAGAAGCTAAGCAGACCAATATGTTATTCAAACTTTTGTCTTTATCGTAAGGTTGCAACTGTAACAAATTTAGGTCCATGATGTCTGACATTTTTTCAGGAAATGCCATCTTAGCAAACAAGTGCAGAATCAATCCTTCTCTGAACATACCATCAGCTAGTGCCTGCAGCTCGACCTCCCAATGAACATCTCTAGCAGAGTAATTCCAAATCTGTAAGCATCACCAGCAACTGATACTTGCTCTCCTAATCCATATCTGCAAGAATGATTGGAAGGAGATGATATATTAGTACTATATCCAATGGGGAACAAAATTAAGCCAGTACAGTTTATTGAGAGATGACAAGACTGGAACTACCTAGAGAACATATCCCATAGTTCTTATCCCAATAGAGCTCCCTTGATCCAAATGGATTGGTCTATGTTCGCACCGATCAACTTTGAAAGACCATAGTCTGCAACATAAGCAGACCAGTCACTGTCAAGGAGGATGTTGTCTCAGGCTTTAAACCAGTGGATTACTGATCACTGACTGTTATTGCTAGTGCATCTGCAACATGAACTGCTATGTTCAACAATTGGACAAGACTGAACTTCTGCTACTGCTCATCTGTTTTTGGATGCACCCATCTGTCAAGGCTGTGGTTAGGCCTGAGCTTGGAGGTCATTGCCTCTTGAGAGTCAACGCTGTAGCAGCTGGCTATAATATTTATCAAGTTCCTATGTTTCACTCGTCTGAGAGCCTCACATTCTGCGAAGAGACTTCTGGAAGAACCAATTTGGTGTAAAGGGAACACTTTTACAGCTACAGCAGCATTCCTAGCAGATGGAAGAGACAAGTTTCCTTTATACGGAGAACCATATGTTCCAGGACCTATCAGGTTGGCAGGCGCAAAGCTATCTGCAGCTTGAAACAGTTCAAGGTATGAAACACTGGGATACATGTCATGTCATCCAACACTCGAGGCCAACATTTTTCTTCCTGTTCACTGTTATTTTCCCCTTGAACAGAAAGCAGACACAATAACAGAGATAAGGATATTATCAATGCCTGCAACTGGAAGAAAAATCATATAGGCAGCAACTGTTGGTCTCTGCTTATGTGGATAGACCTGACAAGGGGCAGTTTCAGCTCTGGAATGCCACCACAGAGCCCTTCATTTCCAAGTATCGACAATCCAGGCTTGTTACAGAACACATCCCATGATGACACCTCACCATCAAGATGATTGTATGACAGGTATTAATGCTATTAAAGTATTTAAACTGTCACGGAGTCGTGGAATGCTCCCCAACAGCTTGTTATGTGCCAAATATAACTACTGCGAACCAGTGATACCTAAGTCTTGAGGGATGCTGCTGGAAAGAACATTCGTTGCGAGATTCAGTACACTAAGTTTTCAGAATTCAGAGTCGCTAAGTTGATTGTAGGCTTCTCGATGTGCGCGGTGCGGGGATACCGGCAAGTCCACTCATACGCTCTGCTGCAGCTTATTATGCATTTGCTTAATTTCCTGTTTCTTGCTGGCTCCTTTCCTTTCCTTTTTTTTTTGTTCTGCTTACGCCATGTAAATACTCTTTTTGAGTAATATATAACTGTAGGTAATCTCTATAGTTTTCTTTAGAAAAACACGACGGGAAGCTCACGTCCTGCCTCAGGCAGTAAGGCCATATGCATGCCCAAGGGGGGGAAAAAAGGAAGTCCTTGGGTCGAACTCTACGATTGCGATCGTTCATGGACGACGGCGTTTACACGATCTTTGTAAATTTCAACAGCGTACGAACGAAAGTATAGATCGACCAAGGCCTTGTGCATGCCAGCTTATCGTAACGTAACGTAGCGTAGCGTTTCATCAAAATTTAAAAGTTTTTAAAGAGAGGTTTAAATGTTATTAAAAAATAATTTAAAAATAGTTTTAAAATTTTTAAGAGGACTACTAAAAACCTAAGAAAAATCATTACAAATTATTACACCAAATAGGCTGTATAAAAAAGATAAATTTTGTTGAAACGCTACGCTACGCTATGTTAAGCTGAAATGTACAAGGCCCAAGTGGAGTATTCTTAGCAGTCACAAAGATCGAGGTCTAGGTATCGAAGATTTATACAGTAAGTGGTTGTTCATGTTTAATAAGAACGGTGTGCGGCAACGGCTATTAAAAAACAAATACCAACTAACAACCCCCCCTCCCCCCACTTAAGTGGAGATATGATCAACTGATTCGTAGTCCTTGAAAGCATTAATGAAGGTTAAAGATTTTTTTTACATTGAGGTACATTATGTTTAGGTAACGATTTTGGAAAGATCATTGGATTAGCAATATAACACTCAGTGAACAATACACATGCATCTTTCGATGATTGTTCGAAGAAAGAACATCACTGTCAGGGGCGGATCTAGACCAACAATGGTCGGGGTTTATTCATACGCTGACTGGTTGGATTGTTTCACCGGATGCACAGTTATTAGGTTTGGGGGTGCACTTGTTGAAACAATTGGCCTACTCTTTACCAGTTTTTGTCTTGCACCCTGGTGTCTGTGCACCCCTTTCGATATACCTAGCTCTGCCCTTGATCACTGTAGCACATAATAGGGTTCTTCGGATATGGAGGAGAAAAGCGGTTGGAAGAAGGTGAATTCCGTTTTTGTTTCTATGAAACCTCAACATCTATATGTGTGAAACTTGGTTTTTCTTCATGGAACTTTTGTATTTGTTCTTGCGAACGTTTCTTATTTTGCCCAAGAGGTCCATCCCCATTTTTGTATGGAACCCGCAGCCACATATGCATGGAACTTAGTTTTTTGTCCGATGAAACTTTGGTTTTTTACTTGCGAACTTTTTGTATTGTTCTCGTGAATCATTCGGTCATCAAGTTTTATCATTACATAGCCAAGTTTTACGGGTTGTTTTATACAGTATGTGGTACGCGTTGTTCCTACGGCTACGAGGAGAGAAGAACGTTATGATTGGTAGAAGGAACACATGCACAGCTACACATACGGTGGTGGCGACAAGACGGTACGAAGAGAGGGATCGGCCGGAGAGGAGCAGGAGAGCCATGCATGCATGCATGTAGCCGTGTAGACCGCCTGCCTCTGCCTGCCTGCGGCATGCTGGATGCTGCCCCGGGACCTGTTCATCTCGCAAACTTTGATGCATGCAGCCACGCACGGGATCGATCGGAATTAAGACACCTGTTCATGTTACCAAAATTCCTCTGCCCGGCCATGATTTTCCCACGGACCCAAAAGAGCACACGCTGCCTCCATTAATGCAACTAGTAGTAGTATATTCCTATACGTGCACGCGGCGTCGTCCTCGTTTTCTGTATCGCACGATAATTGTGGTTTTTTTTTTCGAGAAAGATAATTGTGGTTTTGCTTGGACGGTTCTTGTACTGTCCTAGGGTGCGTGGGGGGCGCGAGGAGAGGAGAGCGTCCGATACTTGGGCCCTGTTTAGAAGCCAAGTTTTTTAAAACTATGATTTTGTCATACTATGATATTTGAGTGTAGTTACCATAAATACCACGGTTTTATCCAACCCTCTTGAAACCATGATATTCTTAGGAACTATAAACTATTTGGTAGAAAAGTTTTTAGTTATCTTATTTTCTAAAGTATTGACCATAACTCCCCCTCTCTCTCTCTCTCTCCAAAGTTTTGACCATGACACACATCTCTCTCTCTTGTGTGCATATATATGTACGTACCATGCTGGATAACCAGATAAGCACAATGCTATGCTAGATACATTCACCAAACAAGCACAGGGAAAGGTAGTATCGAATATGTGGAGAAATTTCTTTAGTAGAAAGAGAAGAGATGATGAAGAAATGAAGATTGTCAACCTGTGTTTAGCTAGAAGAAATAGTTCTCATGAGCGTACACCTGTGCATACTTCAATCCTTACGGGGAAGATGCATGTCGAAGAACTTCTCTAAGGTCACAAGGTATGGTGTAAGCGAGAACTTCGTATGGAGAAAGAAATTTTTCTCAAGCTCGTAGATGGCCTTCGTGAGAACAATCTTCTTACAAATAGTAGAGAAGTTTCGATTGAAGAACAAGTAGCTATGTTTCTCTATTTCCTTGCAACAAATGCTTCCAATCGTTCAATCCAAGAACGATTTCAATATAGTGGTGAGACTATCAGTCGGTATTTCCATATTGTACTGGAAGCTCTTGTTTCATTGTCAACAAAGATAATACAACTACCTCCAATCAACACTCCGCTGCATATCTCTAGCAACCCCAAGTTTATGCCATACTTCAAGGTAATTTTACTAATGTGTGCGTTGGCTTTTGCATTTTTTTTTATAATTGCTGTTAGTAACAATTTTTTTTTAGGACTGTATTGGAGTGATTGATGGAACTCATGTATCTATTACTATCTCTCCTAGTTTGCAAGATCCATATCGTAACAGAAAGGGTGGTTTATCACAAAATGTAATGGTTGCATGTGACTTTCAATGGTCGATTTGTGCATGTCAGTGCTGGATGGGAAGGGTCAGCTTCAGATGCTCGAGTATTACAGGATGCATTGGCTAATGGTTTTATGTTCCTACTGGAAAATTTTATCTAGTGGATGTAGGATATGCTAACACTCCGAATTTCATTGCTCCATATCGGAATGTCCGATATCATTTGCAAGAGCAAGGCAGGAGTAATCAGAGACCAAGTAATGCAAAGGATAAATCATGTATTTCAGCTGTTACTAGCTAGGATAAATCATGTATTACAGGAACAGAGAACCCCTTCGGACCAAGCACTGAGCAGAGAGGCGGAGGAGAACGGAGAGAGTGAGAGAGATAGGATCAGAGAAGGGGAGAGAGAGGCCAAGGGAGTTCTCGTGATCCCAATCGGAGCTGTCCAGAAAATTCTACCCCTTTTCTGCTTCCTCTCTATCCCCCTCTCCCTAGAACAAAGCCGCCCAAACCCAGATCAATTGACCGGAAGCGCGCTTGCAAAATCAGCATCTGCTCGAGTCGGGTCGGAGCGAACGAGGCGATTGTGGGATCCACGAGATCGACTGAGGCGAAGGAGGAACAAGGGAAGGCCGAGGATGTTCTTCTTCTTCGTCGGGGGCGTGGAGCAGGGCGCGGGGAGGGTGCTGAAGGAGGCGGCGGGGCGGTGCTTGCGCTGCGGTGGCCCGGCCAACCTGGTGGAGACGGAGAAGGTGCTCAAGCTCTTCTTCGTGCCCGCTTGGAGGTGGCCGGCGGCTAGGGGCGGCGAACGGCGGCCAAGGAGGGGCGGCGACGGCATTGAATCGAACGGCGGCCAAGGAGGGGCGAACGACGAACATACCTTTCTCCCAGCAAGGCGACGACGGCATCGAATCGATCGGTGAGGGTGGCATCGCTGGGCACGGCGGGGTGCAAAAAGCCAGCGCGGGGGAGCAAAAAAGCCAGCACGCATGAGAAAACAATGAGAAAACAGAGGGTCAGACTGTAGTTTCCAAAACTCCAAAAATACCATGGTTTTATCAATACCATGGTTTCTAAAACTTTAAAAATACTTTACAACCAAACACCCCATTGTATAAAATACCATGGTATTCTCCAAAACCATGGTTTTGCCTAGAAACTACAAAAATACTTTGTTGCCAAACAGGGCCCATTGTTTGAGCGGCTATAATGCGTATTTTGATTTGAAAAAGTTTTCGAGGATAGACTTGATTGCTAGTTTCTCTTATTATATATTATTGATTGATATAATATTACATTATATTCAAAGTAAATCGAATTGCGAACATGTTGATGCTACTTGCTTTTCAAAATTGATAAAGTTTGACTTTTTAAAAATCAAAATACGACTTATAGAAAAGAAGGAGGGAGTATTTAGCACGTCCTCTAAAACCACTGAAGACCCTTTATAATAATGCAGTGTGGTGTAAATTATGAATGAATTTTAGAGGTATGGATAAAGGAGACGTCATAATGTTCTAGAGAAAAGATATAAAGGGATTGTTGATGATGTTCTTAGTATTGTCTGATTTGACGTGGTTGGCCACGCATTGATTTTTGTCCAAAATATTTTATCAAGAGCCCCTTGTAGATGTATTTAGTCAGCCGTCTCCAATATCAATTGTGTCCTCCACGCCGCTGACACTTCTCCTTACCCATGTTGTTCGTTGTGTGGATCTCCTCTCTACTTCGTGGCATCAATTTTGGCTGGGTCTCCAAACTGTCAATCTCACCAAACCATTGTTGCCCAGTTTTGAGTCCACCGATGCTGCCCCATGCAATGCAAGCCTTGTTGGAGATCCGGCCTCACTCGTTGGAGATGCAATGATGTTTGTGCGATCTCTGTTTGTCGTCGACGTGTCTCAGATAGCACGTGGGGTGTCTCCCCGTGAAGGGAGATCATTGTCTTCGGCTACCTTCTAGGGAATCTTCGGATGCCTCTGCCTTGGGCTTAGCAAGATTCTCGCTGGAGCTTCATCTCTCAGTTCTCATCTTCATCTTTATGTTCGCTCGAAGTAATGCCCCATGTCTTCGAAGTCCCGAGGATCTTTGGGACTCTCTCTTTGGTCTTCTCAAAGTATCTTCGAGATTTCCGCCATAATACCCCCGAAGATCGAATGGGGACGTCTTCCTACAACACTGCTCTCCTGAAGGAATGCAAACATTGCAAAATTAAGACATACTCCTCCTTGTATATTTTTGACCATCTTTTTAAATGATTATGTTTTTTCTAGTGTTTTTGGTTAAAAAATAATATTTTAAAAAATAAATATCTTCTGTTTAAAGACTATGTTTTTTGTTGAGTTTTTGTGTAAAAAAAACTAGTATCTATCCTAGTTTGCACACCTCATGGTTTTGTAGTGCAGCGTTTGCAATTGCAACAATGCAAGTAGCTATAGGGATCCCCGATCAATGCGGAGCTAGCTAGCCGCAGCCTGCGGCTTCTGGTGAGATCTTTTTTTCAGATTACGCGCGCAGAAAGGCGGACGCATCAGGTCTAGCAGCAAACAACAAGGAGTGAAGCGACACGAAGTAGCAGCATGCAGCAGCAGCAGGCTAGAGGGATCGGGGATTGGGTTGCCTACGCTTTTCGGTGCTTCCTCGGGAACGTACGTACGCGCGTATACCCACGCCTACGTACGCCTTCGCCATGATTGACTCTCTGAATATGAACACGCTGAATCATTTATATGAACACAAACCAGCAGTAATAACGTAGCTACTGGCTACTGCAGCTGATTTTGATGGCTGCTTTCTCTGCCTGTCCGTCCGTCGATCCGTCGCCGCCGACGAGCTAGCTAGCCAGCGCTTCCCGTTCTTTTCTTCCGGTCCCCTTTTCTTGCTGCGCAAACGTCCTGGAAAGGAGACGAAGAAGATCTCTTGCGACCGTTTGCTGAACTTGCCGATAGATGAGGTAGTTCTGAAAGAGAATTTCTTGTGGTTTGTGAGGGCTGATCACAGACACAGGATCGATATTGCGTGCTTTGCTACGCAGGGCGGCAGGAGTATGAACTGCTCTTTGTTTATTCAGAGCCAGATCCAACATGTGTAGCGTGTAGAGACGTCTCAATCCTGCGTTTTTAGAACCACATAGGTATGAACCAAAGACAACCTGAAGTTAAAATGAGATCTCAGAAATGATCTGCCGCTAACAACCAATCCGATTTAATTTAGGGAGCCAGCGGCTCTATTTTCAACGTGTATTTGGTTGGTAGTTCTCACTTGTCATGTCAATTGAGAGTATGACCAATTTGTACGCAAGTATACATTGTTTAATGCTATGCATGTACAGCCCCTAACACGTTACTATAGCAGTAGTAGGGAATAAAATATAAGAGAGAAAAATATATAAAGATAGTTTAATAATATAAAAATAGATGAATAGTGATGAGATAAGGGAGATACAAAGGTTGCATTAGGAATGGCTTTACATTAAAACCAAATTAATATGCGAAGCTTTGCAGCGTACTGTTGGTTAATTTGTTCATAGTGTGCCATCAAGTTTGTGTTCAAAGAGATAAATGCAAAAGACTGATAAAAACATATAGAGTGAATTTGTAAAATAAACTAAAGCAATAAATTTCCAACTTCAATTAGATGAACGAGTGATGCGCATGCTTTATAAATAAATCTGCATGCAGGTCGGTCGTGCTGCATAGCCTGCATTGCATTGAAAAATCAGCCTTTGACAACAAAGTTTTTTAAAACCATGGTTTTGTAATACTATGGTTTGTGTTTTGCTATGATCATGAAATACTATGGTTTTTCAAAACCATGGTTTGTTAGCGAAAGTGAGAAAATTTTAGATTGGAGTGGAGTCTACAAAACTCCAAAAAAACCTTATGATTTTGCCAATACCATGGTTTTCAAAACAGAGTTTTTGGAATTGCTTGCAAACATCTCATGTGATCTAAAATACCATTGTATTTGAGAATACCATGGTTTTGCATATAAACTACAAAAATACTTCACTTCCAAACAGGGCCTCCGTGGCTTCTAACGGGACCCACGTGGTAAAAATGTGTTGCTTCTACTGGAATGGACGCATTTGATTGGGACCCATGCGCATGAAGCTGCGCGCCAGCAACCTACATTGGCTCGCCAATGCTCGGGCACTGGATTTCTCGGACGCAGATTCTTATATATCGTCCTCTGTAGTTGGGTCACTCACGTATGGAACTGGTTTCACATGTCAATAACCACGTCAAGAGAAATAATTATATAGTATCTCAATCCGAATTTCTCCGCCCACGCCCGGCTCAGCTTTGCATGCAAGGGCATGCGCCTCTTTTATATCTTATCTCTAAAATACTAATGCATTAACTTTTCCTCTATCTATTTTTGTAAAATTCTTTAACAATTTACACTACACTCTATAAAGTTTCTTTCCTCCAACAAACTCTATATCTGCAGCAGTATTATCAGTGGCCTGCTGTACATGCAACTACAGGTTGGTGCAGCTTGACGCACAACCGCAGCGGCCGGTGTGGCTTGGTGTGTACCGCCGCGACATCGGTGTGTGGTGCTGGCGTCGGATCTATGGATACCTTTTTTAATCAAACACACGTATAATTCTGATTTATTCTAAAAAAAACCATATTCAAAACCAAGGTTATTTATGAAAGCAAAGATAGCTATTAATTTTTTAGAAACCATTGAAAATACTATAGTTTTTAGATAATAAAAGAAAGCCTTGGCGCACTGCATAAGTTAGGGATGCATATATACGATCATAAAAAATACCATATGCCTAAACTTGTATTTTATAAATTTCCTCCAGCGTCAGAGTTGGGTTGAGCTCTTCCTCTTGTTCTTTTGTCACTTTTCTATACTAGCGCATGGTATGCTGACATGCTCTTCAATGAGAGGCTATCTAGTCATGTAGCAAATAAAATATACCAAATAAAATATGAGATCGAAATATAGATAAACAGTTATCGAATAGTGCTGGATAAGTCTGAATGGGTGACAGAAAGGTCCTAATAAAAGGATTGCACTTAACCTGCAGGCAGCAGCGGCGTGCTCTCACTCCCTTCCTTCCCAGTGTCGCAGTGACCGTTTTGCCTGGCCCGGCTCAGTATTCCATGTGGTCACCCCCACAGACGTTCTCCACTCCTCTCCCTATCATACAAAACAAGGAACACTTGATGGTTTAACTGAAGTTACACACAAGCTCTTGCAGGCGCCGCACACACAATATTCAATGCATGTCTCCCACTCCCTCTCTCACTGCACACAGAGAGCTAGAAATCAGCAACTCTGTGTGAGAGAGAGGGGAACATGCCCTTAACAGGAAGGGCCTAAGTTGTTTAGGGCAGATAGGCACAGGGGGAGAGAAAGGGGCAGAGGGAGTCAAGTTTCACTAGGGTTATGATGCTCCTCTTTTTGATCGATCGGAGGGATATCAGTGTACATCACTGATCAGAAGAGATCACAAGGGTCCAGGGCTGCATGTGTTCTTGGTTGGTTGTGTAGAGTGAAGCAGTAGCAGCTGCAGTACCAGCAGACTAGGAGTCTCACACCCACACCCACTCTCACACTGCACTACATGCATGGCTTTTGTCTCTCCTGCATGCAGGGCTAGGTACCTGCAAGCTAGCGGTCCGTCTATGTACATGCTTGACATGGACACAAACCAATATACAAAAAGGCTACGGGATCTCTTGTTCTGATCCGATCGAGTCTCCTGCATGCTTTGCCTTGACTGACCCGGCGTTTTTCCCCATTCCGTAGCGATTCCTCGTGCCAAAGAAATGCAGTGATCTCATGATCCGTCCATCTGCAGAGGGAGCTAAATGCTAGCTATAGCAAGCAAGCAGATAGCTGTCCATACTGAATGTTCAAGAGTGAAGTGCATGGCTCATGAGTGTAGACTGTGCAGTGTGATATGGCACTGTTCAAAGTCACTGTGCTGGGGCGGCGCATATGTGTGCTACCCCAATAGCTGCTAGGCAGTAGTCCCATGCTTGTAAATGCCAACATTGACATTTTCAAGCATATATATGTAAGGCACAGTACCATTCTCAAGTTCAACATATAATATTAACAGTTTGATTGAACTGCATGCATTCTTGCAACAGTGCTACATGCATGAAATGTCAATAAACAATACGTCCACATGTGAATGTGTGAAATTCAGTAGGCTGTGTTGGTAGAATATGCTGTACCTACACATGTACGAGAATTCTTATGATAGAGCATTTCCAACCACTTCTATAAATTTCTTTGCATTAAAACATTATTTACGGTCTCTCTGTCTATTCTTTAAATTCATTCACATGTACATTACACTATACTCAAATAGATTACTTTTTTCGGGCAACTTCTCTGTCCAGTTATATGTTTTAGGCCCTGTTCTT
>SPJY01031129.1:0-15546 GCA_005191435.1 Raddia distichophylla
TAGCCGCGCAAACGCGTGGGCGACCTCGTCCATTGCATTAGTATTCACACAACCCTCATCCTGAAAGCCTATTTCAAATTGTAGTCGCGATACTCTCGAATTTAAGTGCCCGTTTTTGTCAGCTCATCTGACTTATTTGATTATCTATCTATTTACTTATCTTTGTTTAAATCAATGATTTTTAATATGGTTTTTTCTATCTCAAAGACTTGTGTAAAAGCTATATAAAACACAAATTGAACGGAGTGGATCAGACTCTATGACTACCTCAAATAAATAAATAAATAAATAAATAAAATAAGTAGATAAGTCAAATAAGATAACCTAAGAAGAACAGGGCCAACTACCAGCCCTGTTTTTCTTCCTCGAGGGTCGAGAGCTTTTTCATTTAGCTCTTGAGCACGCTTCGGAGGTTCAACCGTTCAAGAGCTGGATATGAGGCTGGCGGACACTTTGGGCTGCTGTTTACTGCCTCTCCTTAGCTCGGTCCAAAGCATCCCGAGTAGCCTTTAGAGAGCTTCTCAAGCTCGGCTTCCAGCACCACCACGCTCGACCTCTACTTTGACTCCCACAGGGCGCTCTGCTGTAGGTCGCTAATCCTGTCGCCTTACTCCGCATGGATCTTTATAGACCTCCTCAGGGCTAATGGGCTATGGTGGTTGCAACTATATCCACGCACGCAGACTGCCATATTTAGCTGCGGAAAGAAGGCAACAACAGCTCCTTAAAAAAGGGTCCGTAAAACACTGTTATGAACAGTCTTCATCGTTATAACATTCAAAGTTCTGACAGGGTCTCCATGTCAGTCTCTAAATTTAGAGAGACTTTTTAGAGAATCTCTATATCTTTTCGATGATAGAGGCTCTGCTGGATAGGATGGAAATATAAAGAACAAATAGTGATTTAGAGAAGGGATATGATATAGAGAACGAAATATATATAGAGATCTTGCTAGCAATGCTGTTAAAACCAAAACGAGGGGGGGTCGGGTGTCGTTAATGGCTTAATGCCAACATCGCTTAGCAGGTTGGCAAGTAAAAATGGCTTTCGCCAGCATGCAAGGCAACTGGTCATTTACTTACCAATGTTGTTCTCACTTGCACAGCCGCCTACCACCGTACCTGACGGTCATGATCCTTCACCGTAGCACCATTAAGAAAATACACCAAACATGGCGTGCCATTTGGAGAGGAGAGGAGAGGAGTCATGTGATGGAGGCCGTTGCCTCGACAACTAAAACATGGTATGCATGCCCTAGAACCCTGGAGGGCTAGGGGTCAAGAACATTGTCTACCTTGACAAAGCTCTTAGATGGTAGAGTTGGAAAGACCATGACCAACCATAGTGAGGGGTAGATTTACCAATGCACAATTCGAATAAGTTCTTCGATGGTTCTACTCAGATTATCTTGGAAAACGACAAGCAAACCCTTTTTTGAACATATCTCTGGCTAAATGGCAGGGCATCCATAAGCTACATATCGTCTACAACAAACCTTATCTTTAGAAAATCATTGACGTAGAGACGATCTTACATAAAATTTTAGAAGAACATTTGCGTCCTCTACGGTATTAAGCAAGAGATTGCTTCTCATCTCATGCTCATTTGCCCATCCGCAAGACGAATCAGGAACTTATATCCATGCAGTGGACAACTGTCGGCCTCGTACAGACCTAGACCCCTTGACTTATTTCTTTCTCGCTGACATTTTTTATCATTCAATTCTCTTTCAGGGCAGTTATTTTATCGCTACGGGGAGGCTTGCGTTTACATTTTGCAGCGTTTCATCGGCCTTTTCCTACCATTTACATATATATACGCACCAAAGTCGACATGAGGGCTCAAACCTAGTTACGTTCCCTTCGATTCATAGGGTTTTGAAAATCGTATGATCGAGTTGTCTGACATTCAATCCTGATGGACTACAAACCATAGGAAAATATAGGAATTTGTTCGACTAAATACTAACTAATTAACTAGAGAACAGATAGAGGATGAGAAAAGCTGCATCAAGTGTTGTGAAAAAAAGAGAAGGTTGGCCCTCATGCTTGAAGATCAAAATCTTTTAGCATTTAAACGAAAAATTCATATCCCATAGGACCTCTTTGAGAGCATCCCAACAACCCCTCCAAAATACTATTAATTGATACATGAATAGTGTTTTAAGAGGCATAGAGGGGTTGTCGGGGGTGTTCTTCTTTTTTAACGCAAAGGGTAGGAGCACTACCATTTCATTCAAGAAGGAGAGAAAGTACAACAAATACACGAGAGAAAAGGGGTAGAGAGAAAGAGAAGAAGGGAGAGGGGAACAATGCGATCCGACCAAGCGGGGGTCGCCACATAACGCCGAACAATTAGGCAAAGCTTGAGCACACCAGCCAAAAACACCCAAGGGTGCACAAGCCAAAACCGACTTCACCACGAAGGATGCATGGCCAAAATCCCAGACACACCGCAAACCTACAACACGGAGCAAGCAAAGGTCCCCAATGTTGCTAGTTGCCACCACCAGACGGGATGCGCAGAGGGGTCAAAAGAAGAGGGACGCCATCCGCCACCACCACAAGGGATGCTCGAACAGCAACAACAGCGACCCACACCAGCAACCGCATAGCACGCTCACAGGGTCTGGTGAAAAAGGCCGCCATCACCAAATAGGAAGCATGGCCCGGGAGTAGCCAACCTACAGTACGAAAGGTCTTTCGACCGATGCCTTCAACAAGGTAGAGACGCACGGTCGCCGCCATCGCCTGTCCAGACCTAGATTTTCACCCTAACTTCCGAAAGGCAGGAAACTCCTCAACGAAGCCTCCAAGGAGGGCAACGACACCCGAGAGTGCCGACAACATTGGCACAAGCAAGAGCTAGGCAGAGCTTTCACCCGGAGCACCTACACCTTTGCAAGCCGCATAAGGAGGCCACAAGCCAAATGCAAGAGCCACTGGAGTCGAGGAGCACGGTCTCGCCGCTGAAGCCCGCCGAGCTGAAGAACGGACACCATCGCTGCAAGGAGGAGGGGATGGCAGTGACACTTCAGCACAACCGCCAAGGAGAAGAACGAACGTCGCCAACATAAGGAGAGACGGCGAAGACGCTTCCCTTGATGTGCTCCACATGCGAGGATCACCACCACCACTCGGCTTGCAAGCACAAGCACCGTAGCAACCCGTCTTTCAAAACCGTCGACGCGCACTGACATGCTGCTCCTACCACGCCGCCACGCCGTACGGGCCGCCGATGCACAGAACTACACACCGCCCCGCCCGCCGCAGTAACCGACCGTGGGAAAGGTCACCAAGGCGCCGGCACCAAGGAGCAAGTTGGGAAAGGGGGCACCCCTAAGCCTCTCCGCCCGTCGCCCAGGCCGACGGGCCAGCACCACCGCCGGAATAGGTCGTCTCCATGTCGGGAGGCCACGAGAACACCGTCACCGCCGAAGCCGCCACGGCCGACCACCGCCATGCACGAGCAGAGCTGGACGACGCGGAGTAGGACTGCAACGCCTGCTCGCAGGGCACCGCCGAGTGCCAAGGTGCCAGCCACGTGAGGGGAAGCGCCACCGCCATGCCCTCGCTGCAATGGTAGATGATGCGCTCTCGGGTGGCCCGATCTTTTGGTGAGAAGGATAAATCAATTTGGGAGGAGAGGTGACTTTGAAGAACCGGCTACCAGCCACGCAAGGACAGGGCCCGACGATCGCTAAACCACCAAACCTACTTGTTATCAACCACGCCAAACGCAATTAACCTGACCACGAAGGTCTATCCCTGCAAACAATCGAGAATAAACAAGAACAAGTGAAAGGAAATATGAAATTGCAGATATGATTAAGCTCACACACGCTAGAGTTGAGGTTTTGAAGCTCGGAATCGATTGGTTAACCGACACAAGGGATTTCGAAAGTGTTTCTTCAATCTGGAAGACAACAACAATTGAACAAAACCTAAGGAGAAAAGGGAGATGTCGACGGTTGAGATATCGATCTCAAGTCAACTAAGGTTCTTGAGAAAGGGGAGATAGGAGACACGCCGAACAGAACGAATAGCAATCAACGAACAACAGGGAGACACAGGGTTTTTATCCTGGTTCAGGCCTCTCGAAGAGATAATAGCCCTACGTCCAGCCTTTCTTTATATCAAAGAGTATTACAAGAGGAAGCTCGATGAGGTGAACAAGTCTCGGCGAGATTATGGGTGTACAAGGAGTTGATATGCGATATTGCGAAGTCTCTTGGCGATGCCCTCTACACGCCGTAGGGGCCTTGTTTATATAGTGTTTGAACGACCGACCTACCGAGGGATAATCGGGCCGGGCTAACTATGAGATCGTAACAAACTCATACATGCCAAATTCATCCCGAGGTAGATAAGGCAAACTCCAAGTCTTGGGGATCACAACATCTATTCCAATCCGGGAAACCAACGTCCGGGTCTTCACGTAGCCGTGCAAAACTCTTGCTCGAGTCAGACTCGAACACGAATCTTAGGTCATTACGCACCGTGCCAGCCAGGAAGCTGTTCGGCAGGATGCACATGGGCCAGATAGAACCTTCTAGGAAGCTAGGCCCTAGGAGGCTGTTCGATTGGGCTGTCAGGGAGTGGGCCATGGCAATGGGTCGTGATTTTATCCGCGATAGCTAGCCCCCGAGACTCAAGTGGAATATCTCACCAGAGTGGGGTCTTCCTCTTGAGACTCAAGTCACGAAGAGGGAAATTTTCTTGCTATAAAGACGTATAACAGGTGAACGAACAGGTTGTGGTTCCACGGAACAAGACTTGCTCGGGAGCGAACAAACCCGATCAGTGCCGAACAACTCTGTTGCATCGAACAGGAAACAACATCTGTCCGAGCAGAGCTCTCAGCCCTCAGTGCTGATACTAGAAAAAATAGCCGTTGGCAGATCTCAACGGTAACTATCGCTGCGCAGTGAAAACGGACGACCGTTTTTACCTAGCCGTTGTAGTAAAAACTAGCCGTTTGGTGACAAAAACCGTTGCAGAGCTGCTCATCTGGGACTATAAAAAGCACCCAAGCCACCCGCGGCTAGCCACTTTCGCTCTCACGCACCTTTCCCTCCCAAGCCCTATTCCAACCGCGCGCAGCATCAAACAGCCACCACCCAACTCCAAAGCTGCTCGTCCACCCTGGGGATTGCTATGGCCAAGTTCTCAGGCTCCAGCATGACCGAGGAGGACTTGAAGACTTTAGAGGAGGGGGGACACATCGACGCCGACAGCTGGAGGCTGCCCGGGGAGGAGGAATCACTGGAGCCGTTCGAGGACGAGTTCGTCAACTTCGAGCAGTTCGCTCTGTTTGGGCTTAGGTCTCCCGAAAGCGATTTCGTGGAGGCCTTCCTGAACATCAGCGGGCTAGAGGTCGCGAACCTCAACCCTAATTCTTTCTTGCAGATGGCGGTCTTCTCACACCTGTGCGAGGGCTATCTTGGAGTAGATCCATCGATGGGGCTGTTCCTTCACTGTTACACAGTGATGAGGAGCAGCTCCGCCGCTTCGGCGCTCGGGTGCTACTACCTCAAGCTCCGGGCAACCGCCGACGACGCGCCCTATCCTCGTCCACCACTGCTCGACTCAATGGGGCCGTGGTGAATGAGGTGGTTCTACACCCGGAGGGGCGACGACAGCAAGCTCGTCTTCACCGGGAAGGCACCGGCGAAGGGAACTCCAATGCCGCAGCCGGAGCCGAGCGGCGAGGAGTGGTATCTCACTCGGAAGATCGCCTCTCTCGTGGGCCTTGGGCTCATGGGCAGAGAGATCATCTGAGACTTCGTGGCGAACAGGATCTGTCCGCTACGGAAGAGGTCCTACCCCTTCTACAAGATAGAAGGTTGGGAGGACATCACTAGGGAGAGCACGGGTAAGTTCCTAAACGCTCACCCATTCTTTGGTGGTTCATCCGGACAGGAATTGACGACTTCCTCTGTTTGGGCAGTGAAGCCAACCGACGCATGGGTGACCGAGCAGGTCGACGCTGTGCTGAAGGCTGCTAGGAAGGACAGCGAGGTCACCGGTGAGGTGGCCTATACCTGCCCCAGGAACGTGCTCGTCCGCTCACCAGAGGTAACTTCCAAAGAATTTCCTCTAAGATGCTAGATTCACACAATTAGGGCACAATTACATTCGCTCCCAACTGTGCAGGAAGATCAGCTCATCATCGGCGGGATCGTCGAAGATCTCTCTAGGTCAGAGAAGGAGGGAGCGAGGAAGGGCAAGGCCAAGGTGTCCATGAAGCCCAAGGTGGCCGCCGAGCCGACGTGGAGCTCGCCGCGCCGTACCGATAGCCAACAGCCTACAAAGCCCCTGACGGCGACGAAGCGCGCCAGTCAAGTCAAGCGCGAGCGCGGCCAGCCAAGCGGGAGACGCCCAAGTCCGGTACTCCTCTCCGGGCAGAGCGACGAGGAGGTACGGAACCTGACCCTCTGGCCGAGGCGCTATGCACGGGCTCACCCAGGCCATATGGAACGACTGCAACATGTCGCCGAGCAGAGGAGACTCGAGGAAGAAGTCGCGCGCAAGGAAAAACTTCTTGCGTTGCGCCAAAAGAGCGCTTATCTCAGTAAGGAGCTGAGCTTATCGCCGCAAGCATCGGAGGCCAGGGCGAACAAGAAGCTAAGGAGCCCCCGAGCAAGAGGCGGAAGGTTTTACCGAAGAAGAAGAAGATCAAGCCCTCCGTGGCAGGTACGCAATGACGAGCCTTTCGCCCATACAACTTACCGAACCGTGCAGGGCTTAATGTACCTCTTTTTTCATCAGCCGCCCAGGAGGAGATCTCCACCGACGACGTAGACGCGGCGGTCGAGCAGTCATTGCTGCCCGAGAACCTACACGGTGCGTCGCGGGCAGTGAGGCTGGCTAACCTCAAGGACAAGCTGGCAGCGTGGAGCGTGATCCCGCCGGGCTCCACCGACCAGATGGACGCGCTGAAAGCGGCGGTGGAGCGGCTCGAAGCCGTGGAAAGAAGGACCGAGGAGCAGGCTCCGGCGGCTGCTCGGGGCGGGACCGAACAAGCGGTCCTGCCGAGCACTTCGTCGCAGGGGCAACCCGTCCCTGTGGCGACGGAAACTACAGGCGGGCAGGGAGAAAGGCCTGCCGCCAGGGAGCAGGAGGAAGGACATGAGCAGGGCGCGCAAGCCGCCTTGTCCGAGGCCACACCGTCGTCCCCGAGCAGAGGGGCGCCGGTCTTGCCCGAGGGCGAACGGGCAGAAGAACAGGAAGAAGGGCAGGAGCCCGATGGCGAAATTCCCTCGCCTGTCGCAGCTGCCCCAAGACGCGCGCGCGCCCGCATGGGAAAGACGAAGCGGAGAGATCGTCGCGCTGGTCTCATCCCGAACAGCGGAGGCTTCGTGACCCACGGCCTTGAAGATCGGTTGCGCCAGGGTCTGGAGCGTCGGTTTGGAGAGGTAGACTCCAAAACCAAACCTTGTCTGCTTGAGCTATAGCAACCCAAAGCGACTGACTTGGTTTTCTCTCTCTCAGGTCTTAAAGGGCACCATGGAGGACCTCGAGGAAGGCGTCACTGTCGAACGCAGCGCAGTTCTGGCGGCCTTCCAGGAGCAGCTCCGGATGAGGGGGCTCGAGGGGGAGCCCTCTGCATCAGCCAAAAGCCGGAGCCGGCTGAAGGCGAAGGTGAAAAAGCTAAAGGCCCAACTAACTGAGGAGAGGCGGTCTTCCGCGGTGCTCCAGGAGAAGATCTCTACCCTGTGGGTATCACAGGGAGGAGATGCGCGGGCTGGCCGTAAGGGCGAGCACGGCAGAGAAAAAATGTATGCTATACGAAGTTATTACGCAATCTTGGCATGATCTTGTTGCTTTCCCTGCGAGGATTTGACCGGGCAGCTGCTCGCCAAGACCGAAGAGGTCGAGGCCCTCCGCGCAGAGGCCAAGAACGGCAAGGAGGAAGCCGAACGTCTCCGAGCTGAAGTTAGAGAGAGGATCAAAGCCCAAGGGAAAGTCCTGCGCCTCAAGCTGAAGATTGAGGAGCTAAAGGAGCGGCTTGCTTCTAAGTAACAGTAGGGCAGCACCCAAAAAGGGCCTTGTACCTGTAAACTTTTGCTTAGTGCAAATAAAGACTTACCTTTTGCCTGCAAAAAAGAGCAGTAAAAAGACAAGAACGAACAGGAAACTAAGAGCAAGGCGAAACAGCGTTAGAAAAGTTTTGGAAAAACCGGTTGAACGCCAGCCTAACTCCCAGCCCCCGTTGTGCATCTGCTCGAAAACCTGAGTTTGCGAACTCGAGCTGGTGCACAAGAGAAAGAGCGACACCCTAGCCCCCGGTACGGACGATGCTCGAAGACCTAAGTTTGCGAACTTCGAGTACGTGCGTAGAGAGATAGAGCGACACCCGTATCTTGATCGATTCGTTCCAAGAACTACTCGTTAACGAAAGTTCATCTGATCGAAAACCTGAGTTTGCGAACTCGAACAGGTGCACAAGCAAAGAAAGTGACACCCTAGCTCCCGGTAGGGACGATGCTCGAAAACCTAAGGTTGCGAATTCAAGCACGTGTGTAGAGAGATAGAGCGACACCCGCATCCTGATCAACTCGTTCCAAGAGCTGCTCGTAAACGTAAGTTAAGGCGATTCGTGAGATAACCGAACAAGGAAAGTGTCTCTGCCGCGGAGGGCTTACGAGAGCAGGCTTTGCCGAGTGGTTGTGCCAAACGTGGTAAGTGCCTCTGCCGCGGAGGGCTTACGAGAGCAAACTTAGCCATGAAGCGAAAAGCCATATTACGCAACCCTGAGTTCGGGGACTTGCTAAAGCTAGACACGGGCAGGGAAAACCTGAAGATCGCGGAGCCAAGAGTTCGCAAGACCGGGCAGCCATCAAGTGTTACCAGAGAGGAGATGGTCTGAGAAGACAATATGTGAAAAGGGACGCAGGGGGCCGCGAACATTCACTGCTTTTGGATTGAACTTTACATGGCAGCCCGAAATACTTGGACGAACTAAGGCGCGAAGTTTGACAAAAAGCGCAAAGCTCAACGAAAGACCTACACAAAGAACTTACGAAGCTGGTCGATGTTCCAAGTGCTGGTCAACTCTCTCCCGTCCTCCATTGCCAGGCGAACGGCCCCCGGGTGAGCAGTAGAAACGACCGTGAACGGGCCCTCCCAACAGGGAGTTAACTTGTTGGCATTGGACAGGTTCTGGACACGGCGCAGAACGAGGTCGCCCGCCTTCAAGGACCTTGGTCGAACTGATTTGGCAGCGTGCCGGCGAAGATCTTGTTGGTAGCTCGCCATTCTTAGTTGTGCCCGTTCGCGTGTGCCTTCGAGGAGGTCGAGTTCGAGTAGGTGCTCTTGCTCTGCGTCAACCAAGTTGACCGAGCTCGTGCGAGGCGAGCCGAGTACTACTTCGGCGGGCAAGATAGCCTCTGCACCGTAGACCAATTGGAAAGGAGCTTCCCCGGTTGCCCGGCTTGCCGTGGTGCGAACAGCCCAGAGGACGGAAGGAACTTCGTCAATCCAGGCTTTGTTGTGCTCGGAAAGAAGTTTCCCTGGTTGCCCGGCTGGTTGTGGTGCACACGGCCTAGAGGACGGAAGGAACTTCCTCGACCCAGGCTTTGTTGTGCGATTTGAGTGTAGCGTACACTTGCCGTTTGATACCCTGGCCTATCTGTCCGTTAGCCCGCTCGACTGCTCCATTGCTCTGTGGATGTGCCACAGAAGCAAAGTAGACCTTGGTGCCCAGCTGTTCGCAGTATTCCTGGAATAGCCCGCTTCTGAACTGGGGACCGTTATCGATGATCAGCTTGTGGGGAATCCCAAAGCGCGTGATCACATTGCTTTTGAAGAAACGCACAGCCGTCTTGGCGTGAAGAGATGACACAGGCTCAGCCTCAATCCACTTTGTGAAGGTGTCGATGGCGACGAGCAAGTGCGTGCAGCCCTTGAACCCCTTGGGGAACAGGCCGAGCAGATCCAGACCCCATGTGGAGAAAGGCCATGATGGGGGGATCGTTTGGAGCTCTTGGGCGGGCTTATGTGCTTTCCGGGCATGGAATTGGCATGCCTTGCACTTAGTTACCACGTCCCGGGCATCTTGTAAAGCTGTGGGCCAGTAATAACCCATGCGAAACGCTTTGCCGACCAGAGTTCTGAAGGAGGCGTGGTTGCCGCAGGCACCCTTGTGTATGTCCCTAAGAAGGAACACACCCTCCTTATGTGAGATGCACTTGGAGAGCACTCCCAGAGCACCTTGCCGGTAAAGGATGCCGTCCACAAGCTTGTATGGACTAGCACGCCTTATAAGCCGGGAACGCTCGGCTTCGTCGCCGGGCAGGTCCCATCTGCAAGGTACCGGACAAATGGCGTTGTCCATTCTGCAGCCTGCTCGATGACGGAGACAGCACCACCTGTCTCTTTTGCCTCGTCCGGAGACGTGATAGAGGGCTTATGAAGATGCTCGACGAGCACCCCTGCCGGAGCAGGTTCGCGTGAGGATCCATACTTGGACAGTTGGTCGGCCAAGAAGTTGTCCTTCCTGGGCACAAAGAGCACCTCGAAGAATCGAAAGTGCCGCTCCGACTTCCTCACTTCAACCAGGTATCGCGCCATTGAGTCATCGCAGCACTGATACTCCTTGTTTACCTGATTGATGACCAACTGTGAATCTCCCTTCACAGTTAGCCGTTGGACGCCGAGAGACTTGCACGCTCTTAGTCCCGCGAGGAGAGCCTCGTACTCCGCGGCGTTGTTAGTTGCCGCAAAGTGTAGTTGGATAGAATACTGGAGTTGCTCTCCTTGGGGGGAGATGAGAACAAAACCAGCCCCCGAGTTTCCAGTGCGCGAACCATCAAAGAACATGGTCCATGGGGGTTCTTCAAGTTGCTCGGGAGCTTTCTGTGATTTGGGCGGACAGGTCCATTCAGCGACAAAGTCAGCCAGGACCTGGGATTTGATAGCAGTTCGGTCAGCAAACAGAATATCGAATTCTGCTAGTTCCATGGCCCACTTAGCTATGCGTCCGCCAGCTTCCTTGTTCTTTAGAATTTCTCCAAGAGGGAACTTGGTCGGGACCAGTATTTGATGCGCCTGAAAATAGTGCCGAAGCTTTCTGGAGGACATGAGCAAGGCGTAGAGTAGCTTCTGGACCTCAGGGTAACGCTCCTTTGATCCATGAAGTACCTCGCTCACGTAATAGATTGACCGCTGGATGCCTTTCCTTTCAACTGTCAAGACCGCGCTCACCCCTTGTGGCGTGCAGCCAAGCTATAGCAACAGCTGTTCGCCATGTCGCAGGGTAGTCAGGACAGGTGGGTTGGACATGTATTGCTTTAGATCTTGGAAGGATCTGTCAACCTCCTCCGTCCACTCGAAACCATTGTGCTTGCGCTGGTCCTTAAAGAAGGGCAACCCGCGTTTGTCTTAACGGGAAATAAATCTGCTTAAAGCAACCATCCGTCCAGTTAGGCTCTGGACCTCCTTTACGGTGGTCGGAGCCATCATGTTTTCAATGGCCTCGATTTTTCAGGGTTAGCAGAAATTTCTTGCGAACCGATTACATAACCGAGCAACATTCCAGATTGAACACCAAAGGTACACTTCTCTGGATTTAAATTAATTCCGTGCCTGGCAAGATTACAAAATGTCTCGGCCAGGTCTTTTACATGATGTGGAGCATACTTTCTCTTTACAACTATGTCGTCGACATAGACCTCCAGGTTTCTCCCGCGCTGTTCTGGGAAAGTCTTCTCCATTAAGCGTTGGAAGGTGGCACCAGCATTGCGCAGACCGAAAGACATGGTCGTATAGGAGAAAGTGCCGAAGGGGGTGATGAAGGCAGTCTTCTCTTTATCCTCGGGGGAGATGCTTAATTGGTGATAACCGGAGTAAGCATCCAAAAAACTCAAGAGCTGGGCATCCGCAGTCGCGTCGACCAGCTGGTCTATGCGAGACAGCGGAAAATTGTCCTTAGGACAAGCCGCGTTCAGATCTGTATGGTCGACATACATCCTCCACTTGCCGTATTTTTTCTTCACGTTATCTGGATTCAATTTAATTTTGTGCTTGGTGAGATTATGAAATGTCTCGGCCAGGTCTTTTACATGATCCGAGGCATACTTGCTCTTTACTACTATGTCGTCGACATAGACCTCCAGGTTCCTTCCACGCTGTTCTGGAAAAGTCTTCTCCATTAAACGTTGGAAGGTGGCACCAGCGTTGCATAGACCGAAAGAAATGGTCGTATAGCAGAAAGTGCCGAAGGGGGTGATGAAGGCAGTTTTTTCTTCATCCAGGCCCTAGGAGGCAGAAAGTGTCGAGGTAGCGAGAAATTGTCCTTAGGACAAGCCGCGTTCAAGTCAGTGTGGTCGACACACATCCTCCAGTTGCCTCCTTTCTTCTTTACGATCACAGCCCACAGGGTTGGCGAGCCACTCGGTGTGATCAACCACTCGGATGAACCCAGTGGTATGCATGGTGGGACACGTCCATAAACTTTCCTAGAGATGACCGGCCCAAGATCGCGTTGTAGGCAGATGGAAAGTCGACCACGTCAAACGTGATCAACTCTGTCCGGAAGTTGCTTGGGCTGCCGAAGGTAACGGGCAGAACAATCTGTCCCAGCGGCTAAACAGCTTCTCCCGGTACAATCCCATAGAAGGGCATCACGACCTCTTTGAGTTTGGATCGAGGAATTTGCATCTCGTCCAAGACTTTGGCGAAAAGCAAGTCCAGCGCACTCCCGCCATCGATCAGAACACGCCCGACTCTAGCGTTGCTGATGGCCGGAGCGACCACCAGTGGGAGCCGCTGAGGCTTGGTCATCCTAGTGGGGCAATCCTCCTTAGAGAAGGAGATGAAAACCTCGGTCCACTTCATCGACTCGGGCTGTGGTTTGCCCTTCTCGACGTTGTAGACCTCCCGAGCAGATTCCTTGAGGCCGTGCCGAGAGGGATAAGCCGAGGAGCCGCCAAAGATAACGGCTATGTGGTTCACGGGCTTATGATAGTCATCCTTATCGTCCCAATCGCCACCATCGGCTTGGCGCTTGGCCTTGCCGGCATCACGTTTTTCGGGCAGGGTGGGCATTGGGCCTTTACCGTTGTAGAACTCTTTGATGGAACTTGCAATATCGGTCACTTGGACCTTTCTTGCCTTGGTTGCCTCCCTGGGCGGGTTTCTTGCCCTTATAGTTATTATTGGGCTTTTTCTATCCATCCTTGGGAGGAGGTGTGCGATCTATGCCGACGACAGTGTTGTTCGCATCACCCTTCTTTTTCTTCTGGGACTTCTTGTCACCAGGATTGTTGCTGCTCTTTTTCTTCTCCTCCACACCAGGCTTTCTTGTCACCAGGACTGGTATTATTCTTCTTCTCATCTATACCAAGCTGGGTGGGAAGCTCGCCCTTGTCGAACACCTTATACTGAACGCGTTCTGCCGCATTGGCATAGCGATCAGCCGCCTTGAAAAGATCGTTGGCGGTCCAGGTCCCATTGATCTCGAGATCCTGGGTGAGCCGCTCGTCGCGGACACCGTTTTTAAAGGCGCGGACAACGGATTCATCCGAGATGTTCGGGATCGTGTTGCGGATCTTGATAAAACGCTTCACGAAGTTGCGGAGGGTTTCCCCGTTCATCTGGATCATCTAGTCTAAAAATTGACGATCAGAGCATCACAAAGTTGGTCTCAAGAATGAGTGGAACCTTCCTGCCGATTGAACAGCCACGTCCGAGCAGCACCCTCAAGAACAGTCCCATGACTAGCTCGTCACCCCCGGCTGCCATGATGGCGGTAGCGTAGATGGAATAGAACTCCTCTGAGTTTTGAGTCCCATTGTTCCTCTCCATGTGGCTAGGTTTGAACTTGGAAGGCCATCTGACAGCGCGGAGCTCATCAGAGAAGGCCTTGCAGCCCAAGGCGTATGACCGGCCACCTTCCCCTGCAAAACCTAGCCTTGAAAAGACGTTGGTCCTGTTGCCTGGTGGAACTCTAGCTGAACGGGAGGACTCCGCCTGGAGGAACTCCCTCCGAGACAATCCTCCGCGCTCCTTCCTCGTGGTCGCTACGATGAGCTCTTCCCGAGGGGATCGTCCGTGATCGTCGCGCGCACGCTTGGCTCTGTGGTCGCGATGACCACGGGGACTTGGCGAGCATCGCCGACCATGGGTATCCGGCTCGTTGCGAGTTGCCCTTCGTCGATGACGAGGGTCACGCGATCGATCGGAGCGCTCGCTGTCCGAATCCACACGGATAGGCTGACTGTGCTGCCCAGAGGAGGTGTTAACTTCACCTATAGACTTAAGGCCTTCAGCCAGCCGTTCTAGGTGAGAAGCAACAGCGTATCCCATGAGGGCGAGGTTGGCCTGGTTGGTGGATCTGACCACCGTTGCCAAGGCTTGAAGTCGTTCCCGACTCTGCTCAAGGGGTCCTGAGATCCTTGAGACATCCGCGTTTTGCCCGACCAAAGTCCGGTTACGCAGGGATTCGTCCCGACCAGGCTGAACTTCTACCGAGGGATCTGGCGTAGGTACGCGAGGCGGATCGCGCCGCTGACGCTTGCGCTGATCGCGAATCTGTGCCAGAGTTTGGCTGATGGAGGCATCTAGGTTGCGGCGAACAACTTCCTGCTCGCGAGCAGCTGGCGTAGCCCCATCTTGAAGTCGAGCAGAGTTGACCCGCTCGATCTCTTCGGCCGCGGCGGCCCGTGCAGGTTCCTCTGAGGTCTTTGCGCCAGCCATGTTGATGCCGCGGTGGCCGTGCGTTGGCGCGCTAGACGGTGTCATCACTGTGTCGCCACAGGAGAAATCGATCCTCCGACATAGCCTTAGAATCCGAGAGATCCAAACCATCGTAAAGATCATCGGTTCCGTATTCATCGTCTATGACGAGAGCTTGATCTAAGACCATCTACGGAACATAACCGGAGAGTTCTGTTCCAGATCTGGAAGGTGATTGAGACCGAACGGATCGATCCGATCTGACAGGGATGAGACGTCCTGTCCTTCTGAGTCATAGCCTTCAGGAAGAATTTTCTGGTCGCTGAATGAGTTCGACATGCTCGAACAGAGAGTCATAGTCCTCAGGAAGAATCTCCATGTCACTAATAGAGTTCGACATGCTCGATCTGACGTGTCCCCACGGACGGCGCCAACTGTCGACGGTTGGGATATTGACCCAAGTCAACTAAGGTTTTTAATAAATGAGATAGGAGACACGCCGAACAAGCGATTAAGGTTCTTGAGAAGGGGAGATATGAGACACGCCGAACAACACGAATAACCACCAATGATGAACAGGGAGACAGGGGTTTTTATCCTGGTTCAGGCCTCTCAGGGGAGATAATAGCCCTACGTACAGCCTTTCTCTATATCAAAGAGGATTACAAGGTGGACTCGACGAGATTAACAGGTCTCGGCGAGCAGTATGCAAGAATACAAAGGTGCTTCTCGTGCCCTCTACACGCCGTAGCGAAGTGCTAAGGTGCTGGAGCTCTAAGTCAGGGATGTAAACTCCAGCCAGGTCCCTCTAAACTTAGGGGCCCTGCTTATATAGTGCGGAACAAATTGACCTACCAAGGAATATCGG
>SPJY01031155.1:0-15775 GCA_005191435.1 Raddia distichophylla
CGGCGACGCAGTGCCGGAAAGTTTCTGTCCGTCAGATTTGTTTTCGCGATTGGCGTTGACTTGGATTGAATTTGGAGGCGTGGTTGGATCCGTTGGAAAGCTTATCTCGTAATCTTTTTGTGGAGTCCTGATTTGCCTCATTTGGATTTCGTATGTGATCTGGACGTCCGTTTGAAGGTGCGCTGGTCCTGGAAGTCCGAACCAGACCCGGCAGCGAGTTCGACGTCCTCTCGTCTTGGGCAACCGCGTCAATGATGTCCTCATCAGTGGCGGCGCGACGCAAGCGGCTCACGACCACACGGTGTGAGTGACCATCGGGTCCCACAAATGCTTTTATTATTATTTTACATTTGTGTTGGCTACGCAGCCACGTCAACCGTCATGTGGGCAAAACCACTCTAAAAACCATCACGAGGTGGTATCTGCACCTTTTTTGTTTTGTTTTGCAAGGCCGAACAACTGGTTTCATAATGCAGAAGATTAAGTAGATGAACAGAATGTAATGTAGGTTCTTTCAAAAATTATATATAAGGAGTGTCGACTTTAGCATCCACACTGGGTGCACCATCATGTTTGCAAGTACGATTTGCTTTCTTTTTATGCACCAATAAAGTTCCAAGGCTCTATCTTCTCAATCCTGAAAAAAGGAAAGATGAAGTAAATAAAGAGATTAAATGTGTGAGCTAAAATAATAATGTCAGTTACAAAAGCTTCGCCAGAATCAGTTAAATGATAAATTACTACCTCAGGTTCCAAGCAATAGCTCAGATTAATATCAAAGGAATCAAGGTCAGGTTACATATTCGTAATGGATATTAGTTGGAATTAACTGAACCATGCAAATTGCGTTGTAATGTTTTTTACAATAATGTTATTACCTCCGGTCATAAAAACAAGTCGCCGTTGACTTTTGTGCACGTCTTTAACCATTTGTCTTATTAAAATATCTCTTTAACCATTTGTCTTATTAAAAAATTTAGTTCAAACATGAGTAAATATAAATCATGCTTAAAGTACCTTTAATGATGTAACACCCAAAAATTTGGCCCAATTTGAAATCCATTCAATCTAGGATTTAAATTCAAATTCAAATTATTAAAAATTCACTGGATTTCAAAAATTCTAAAGAAAATAGCTAGAAAATCCAAAATTACATGGAGATCTTGAGTTGGGCTCAGTTTGGGCCTAACTTGGGCTGAATCTCAGCCCATCTCTCTCTCTCTGCTCTCTGTTACTCTCTCCCATCCTCTGCCCGACACCGGCGCCGCTTCTCCCCTGTGGTCCACCGCGCCGTCGGTTGCATGCATTCGACCAGCGCTGGAGCCAGCTGCTTGCGACACGTAGCATCTATCGCCCAAGCTGGCCGCGCCGTGTCCTACCACCGCCGCCCCCGAATGGGTATAAAAACCCTAGCATACCCATCGTTACTCGGTTTCCTTCGGTTGAGTTTCTCCCGATCATTCCCGTTTGATTCATTGTGTTCGTCAGGCCGCCCTGAGCTTGCTGCTAGATGCTCGTGTTGCCAGATTCGCTATTCCGACAGGAATTCCTCGCCGAATTTGGTGAGGATGGTTCGGTGCCCGTCAATTTCTTCGTTGCCATTTCGTTAATTTCCGATTCCTTTTGCCCTCAGTCAATTTTGCTGATAACCTCGCTACCATTTCCCCTCGGTCAATTTTGCTAGTGGATCGCCTGTCCCCTGACGTCGGTTGCCCTGCTCGAGGCCGGTTCGGGGTCATTCGTCGCCAAACCGCTCCAAAATCGCTCCTTCCTCCACGAGGCCACGGTAAGCATGTTAGTGCTTTCCCCGTGCTGATGCGTGCTTCAATTTGAACCGCAGCCGTGTGATTTGCCGTCGCCATGTTTGGCCGAACCACTCCGCCGCAGCCATGTCCAGTCAACATAGGTCGTCTTAGGAGTGTCAATGGGTACGCGTGGTCCTGATGAAGCTGTAGGTAGCATCCACAGCCGGCGAGATGCCCTATACCGCCGGCGAGATAGTGTTTTGCCGCTCGGGTCGCCCGTCGTCGCGAGGAAGACGACGATGACGTCATCGTGACGTCATCGGTCTACTGTTTCCGTCAAGCCGAGCCACTGACCGATGGGTCACGTCAGCCTCTCTCTCTCAGTTTCGCTGTGTCCTCATCGTCTGAGTCACTGGCAAGTGGGCCTGCGGTCCCACGTGTCGGTTCTAGTGGAGGCGCCTTTAGGAAAGACGCCTTCGGCGTCGCTCTCTTCAGCACCGAGCGCCCGTGGCTGGGCCATGGGCCAACTAGCCGACGCGCGCTGCGCCCATCACTGGGCCGTGTTGCCCGCGTGCGTTGCGCACAGTGTTGGGCTTGGCCCAGTACTGTTTCAGGCATTTTTCAGCTGATTAACTTATTTAGTAATTGCTGCACTGGCTTTATCGTTCATTAAAAATAGTAAATCACCTAGGAAAATTCTTAGAAAATAGTAGAAGTACTCCACACCCTGGGAAAATTATGAAATTAGGATTTGGTCCATAGAAGAGGCTCCCAATGTATTAAAGAAGACCTAAATATATATAATTTCACCTTCCCAAATAGAAATATACCTAGGGGTATTTTGGTAATTTTGTCGTTATTGACCCTAGACCGTTAGCGATCAACACGCAGCCCTACATCTGCATTCGTAATCTATTTAGAATATTCCATAATTCATGATCACTGCTGTTAACAGAGGACCCGGTTCCTGAGGGAGAGTACCTTGAGGATAGTCACATTCAGTCTTCAGATCCGCAAGGCGAGTTAACACCCTAGCTCATGCTTATACCCAGTTTCTTAAAGTATCTTGTTTTAAATATATAAAGTGCATGCTTGCTATGCTTTGATAATGCCTATTTGTTAATCATGATAATATCATGCCCTGTCCTTGATAAATATGTGTTTGATCACATGATTCCTTGTTATCATGTTTTGATTGGCGTTCACATAAAATATAATATATTTAGACTTCTTAGTCTTGGGTAAAATTTGCTTAGACATGCTTAGGTCTAACTGATTTAATCGGGTAACCAATCCCACACTGGTAAGCCAAAACTTATCGGTGGACACGATACATACCTTGATCATGGTGGACTTTGTGTTGCATGATTGAACTGCTGTTGTGAGGGTTGTTGTTCGGGATACGTGGAAACGGGGAAATTTGGTTGGAAATGATGGAAGAGAAGGGTGATGGGCAGAATGGACCCAAGAAATAAGCACGATATACCTATGTAAGAGGTATGCATAAGGAAGGTGGAACCCAGATGGTGTATGGGCTCGTCTGGAGGGGTGTCCATGCGTGGGTACAGCGGAGTACCGTCGGCCATTGTACTGTGTGTTAGCAATGGTCCCCTACACCACAACGCGTGGCCATCGCGCGGATGCGCAGGATTGGCGGGTCTATGTGACTGATGTTCTGTGTGAAATGTATGAGCTCGAGGAGCATGTGCCTTAGTGGCTATCTTAGTGATAATTGCCAATCCTGAGGTAATGGCGGATTTTAGCCTTCCGTAATAACTTAGTGATGGATCTGACACTGTCTACCGAGGTGAGCGCCAGTGACCAATTCCATTCGTGATACGGTAGTCATTGAGTTGGAGTTAGGTCACTAGTTCATGTAAACTCGAAAAGATGGGGTCCGCAATGGGGTTTGCCGACCAGGAATGATGGTGGGATAAAGAAGATGGGACGCGGGGTGAAACGTGCCTGTGTGGCATAAGAGTGATGCCTATGTGGCAAGGGTGATGCCTGTGTGGCAAGGGTTATGATTTGGTAAATATTGTTATACTCTTTCATCGACATCTTTTTGGAGATGTCCTTTTGAAAATGGCTAGGTATAGGCTTTTATATATGTTATTTCAAAACTTGGCATTTCTGCAAATAAAATAACCATGAACTCCACCATAAAACCTTTATCACTATTTTGCATTAAGGACAGTGTTAACTTGCAAGTGCGGTTTGATTGCGCACTTACCCTCGCACCCACTCACTCTTTTAGATTACGAAGAACCAGATGATGGAGATTACGCTTGCCGCGAGGAAGGCGATCCTGCCTTCGATAATCCAGACTAAAATTAAGCTCTCCTACAGTCCAGAAGTTGCATGCTTAGTATAGGATTATCACTAGTATCATGGCGTAGCTTCCGCCTTAAGATCAACCCTTTTGGTGTAATATAAACTTCTATAAATTTAAGGTTGTATGTTTGGAATCTGGCTTTGGAACTGCCATGTGATGTAATAAAAGTTGTATGTTATTGTATGTGATGATCCAGCGAAGTGATGCATGCACTAGTATACTGGTCCAATGACTAGTGCTGTTCCACTGGACAGGTTTCAAAGGTAAGCAAATTTGAGGCCCCGTCAGAGCTGGTATCAGAGCATGCGACTGTAGAAACTTTAGTATTGGTCGACTTATTAAGGATTTGTGCTTACACTAGATCACCCTTGAGTTTGATTGAATTGTGGTCATGTCTTGCGCAATAATTGTGAGGATTGCATCATTTGCATGCATTATTACTCCAATTAATTCGGTGATGCCATTTTATGGAAGATATTACCCTACACTTGTAGGATGTGTGGTTTCATCATGTTCATGGGCAAGCATGCTGCAATCGGCATTAAGATTCATAGGAAATGCCATTCTGATATATAGTATTGTTTCTAACCTTATCATTCATACAAGGTGTGAATCTTTTCCCTGTAGATGTCGGATGTGGTCTATAATGAGTCGGAGGTGGTTTTTAGCGAGTATGACTCAACAATGGGGTATTTTTTAGGGTAGAAGAGCGAGTATCTGAAATACTGAGGTATTTCTGGGCATTTGTTGAGGCGATGCCTAGACCAGGGTATATAGTGGAGGCAAGGATCAATCACACGTACCCGGATATCTTGGCGCATCGATTCCGTACAGAGACACCCCGAGACCACATGGAATATGCCATAACTGATGCAGCTTCCATGACGCTACTCAAGCTAAGAAAGCATTATGATCATCTTTTAAGCAATGGGCTGTTCGGGTTGGCCCCAGACACTCGGCGAAGGATGCAGCCCGAGGAGGAATTGCTTATCACTGATGAAAGGGCAAGATATTTAGCCCATATTGCTCAAGGGGCGCAACATGCTCACCATGGTGTTGTTCAGGAAATAGATTTTCTGAGATCCACACTAGCCAGGGAGAGAGCTGCCCGTATAAAGCTGCATGAGAAGGCAGAGAGCATCAAAAATACTTTGCAAACCTGTAGGCAAGAAAGAGATGCGGCTATTGCCCAGCTGGATGGAGGTCCGCCGATGTACTATGCAGGAGACGGAGATGCTCCTGTACCGACGCTACACGCTCCACGAAGCCCTCCTCCGTTTAGTCGCCTTCGCCATACAGCAAGGAAGAGGACGCTGCCACAACATGCCCTAGCAGGTATACCTCGTCATGAGGCTAAGGCTGCTACGTCGACTCCGTCTGCCCCCGCCACCCTAGAGGAGCGACTTCACGACCCTACTAATTATGCTCCACAGCAAACCTTGGGGTATATCCACAGCCTATTTACTAGAAGAGGGCTTGTAATATAACACAATTTAACATATAAATATTCCGATTGACATATTTAATATTAGATAATATGTTTATTGTGATATTAAGCTAATTAGATAACTTAGATTAACTGAGTTAAAGACACTCATTCGATTTCCTTATATGTATAATATTAACTGATCACAAAGATTTTTTTGCCTAATCATTTAAAAAAGGGCCACATGACCATTTATTACCTGGAAAGGGAGGGATTAACCACAACATGCCAATGCATGGCCATTTTTATACTCCTCTGCTCCAGCCCACGCGACACGCGGAGGTGCTCGCCTACAGTGCATGACACGAGGGGCCACGCTTTTTGTGGGCCCCACTATCCAGTTGCGTATGCGTGAAAAGTTCATGGTCTAATATGTTAGACCTCAAATTGCCTAAACCTTGTTAACTTTCCATAATAAATTCTTATACATGATATTTATAAGAAATATTTAACCGAGGCATGATACGATCACTACTAGGGAACAAGCTTTCTCAAGCGGTTCAAAAAACCCGAAGTCAGCCTCTAGAAGCGGTTTATTAGTCACAAAGCTAGGAGAGCATCTTTAGAAGCGGTTCGGGACACGAACCCCTTCTAAAAGTCAAGAAATAGCAGCGGTTTATGCCCCCAACCGCTTCTAAAGCACTACAAGCGATTGGGGACACGAACCGCTTGTAATGCTTGGGCTTTAGCAGCGGTTCATGCCTCGAACCGCTTCTAAAGGCCTATTTTTCAAATAGATAAAAGGAAAGCTCCCCCTATCTAAACAGAGATCATGTGCGGGTGGGTTGGCTAGCTGAGTAAGGTGTGAGTCACGTGGAGGGGTGAGGTCCTGGGTTCGAATCCCACCTCCCCCAATATTATTTAGCTTTTTTGACACGAACCGCTTGTAATGCTCCGCGAGGCATCAGGCGCAGTTGCTTACAAGTGGTTTTAGAACCCCTTGTAGGGGGCTTACCAACCGCTTGGAAAGTCCTTTTCCCTAGCAGTGGATTTTGTTTGCTAAGTAAACTGTTAACTGTTCAGCTTCAACCCGGGCTCATCACGTGATGGATTCTAAACCCCTATGTTTGGTTCCGAAGAGTAGGGTTCGGAACCTTCCCCAGAATTCCACTATCGCGATGCGTTTCTTCCATAAATGCAAATGTGGAAAAACAGTAGAAAGAAAGTGGAATTTTTTGCGCCTGCATGTTTTGGCTAATTGCAGGCGCCTGCAAAATAGCAATTGCGTAATAATAATACTAATAATATCAACCATGCATTAATTAATTCCTCGACCTTTATCATTCTGATATCAATTGCATGCGTTGATCAGTCACTTACGACCAAGCCGACCACGATTCCGAAGAGTAGGGTTCGGAACCTGCCCCAGAATGCATCGGCGACGAAGGCTCCGGCCACCGGCGAGAAGTTGTATGTGCCGCTGAAGATGTTGGCCACGTTGGTTGCGGCGTTCGACTTCATGTTGTAACGCTTTATCAGGTAGTTCGTGAACGTGAACGTGTTTGTCGCCATGGCAAGTGTTGCTGTGTTCGCCTTCATGTTGCTGCGTGAACGTGTTTGTCGCCATGGCAAGTGCCATATAGAACCCTGCGACGCATCACAAGAAATTGCATCAATTATTCACTGCATGTGTTTAATTAGCATGCATCGCCCAGAGTTCTTGGACATCCTACAATTATTTAGGAACTTCTGAAAAATTTTACAACTATATATAAAAACCATTTTAGAAGACATTTTGAAACTACTAATCCAGACTTAAGGGTTTATTTGGATACATGCATGTGATAATGGCCGGCGGCCGCGAGCCCTCGCACATGGCGATCGATCGAGCTGAGATATGCCTTCGATCTTCCTTGGGGTGGATGAACTCACCTGCCGAACGCACTGCCATTTTGTAGTACCGTGTAAGCTCCCCGGAGAAGTACATGCAGGGAAAGTTCTTTCCCTCGTAGCTTCCTTGTCTCCCTTCCATTGATCGATCCAATCTAAAATCAAGCTGGGTCGTTTGGTTGAACTTCAATTTCACAACATTTTGCATAACTTTGACGTTTCTTTTTCATGGACTAAGACGTGATAAAATATGGTATTTTGTTGACAAGCTTAATACATCGATCAAACATGCATTTAAATCTCCCGCGCGTATTCGATGGAAATAAAGTAGATCCAGCAGAGTTCTTGGACATCTTACAATTTGTTTACTTCTGAAAATTTTACAACTATATAAAAACCATTTTACAAGATGTTTTGAAACTAGTCCAGATCGACTCCAGACTAAGGACTTATTTCGATACATGCATGCATGGTTTTAAGTTTTAACATGCATGTCTGATTGGTTGCATGGCTTTGAGTACTAAGCAAATTATTAGAAAGTTTTTTGAGATTTTCAGAAAAACTCTATAAATTTTAAAAAATATTTTTAAATGCTACACTGAATAGTATGTACAAAAAATAACAAAAATTTCAAACAGAATCAAAACTAAACGAGAAATCAAAGAAGATCGAAGATAGAAGAGAGATGGGTGGATGCATGGATGGATGAACTCACCTGTCGAACGCACCTGACGAAGACAGTGGCATTCCCATCATCGCAACGTACAGAGAAAAGAAATAAAAGAAAAAGAAAAATGCTAGGAAATGGCCAAAATATCATGAAATTGAAAAAAACGAGTGTCTCGGAAATTAGGCGCCAACTTAATGTGATGTGACCACACCCATCATGGGTACGACCGACACGACGTCAACATGTTGATCATGGCCGAGCTTTTCTTCAGCATGGTCGTTGACGAGATTTCAAGCCACTGCTTCATATTCGACCACTACATCTACTACAAGTTGGCAACACCTTGCAACATATTTTAATACATCTACACGTACTACGACATCTACGGCTGCATGGGTTCGCCGACCACCACCATGGCTCAGACGTACAAACCAGCAGCATGTACATCGTCGTATTGATAAGCCGTCATTGTCGCAAGCAATTCGGTCTCCACCGTGGTCACCTCCCCAAGCTCAAGACGTATTGAAGAAAGGCACATCTTGACTATTTCGACGTCCTCTGGTTCCACAAGCCACGTCGTTACAAGGCCGGTCCAAGAAAGAGCACAATTTATCCACGAGTCAGATTCGGCCATCTCCACGCAGTCAACTTTAAACGGATGCCCTTGATGCATACGAACTCTGTTTTGGACTTTTTGGTATGCACGGACAAGCTCTCGACGAGATTTTTCCAACGGATCCAGCCGCAGGTCTAAATTTCTTACGGATCAACGGGAATCGTCGAAACAAGATTGTGACCAGAATCTGCCAAGCGCTGTGGCGCTCCACTTTGGGCCCATGGCCCATGTACCTCCTAGGGCTGCGCCCCAAACCCTAGCCTTCACTATATATTTCATAGCCATCGCTGTTTAGACTTAGGTTTGGTTGTGTGTTGGTATACCCCGTGCTCCCTCCACCATAAAAACTAACCACCGCCATCATATTTGGGCAGGTTTGGTTGTGTGTTGGTAGACCCGTGTACGTCCCCCCTCGAATTTGTGTGTGTCGACTAGACCACCCGAGTCGAGTTATCGAACCTCAAATTTATCCATGTGCTTCATCCATATTTGCAATTTTAGATTGCGTTTATCTTGTTTCTTACTTATTCTTCGATCGCTTGTAGGAAACGACCTTCGCGATCAGGTCAATCGCGTTCTTGGCGTGGTTGATAACGAGCAGGTTTGGTGGTTTAGCGATTGCCGGGTTGTCATCCTTGCGAGGTTGGTAGCCGGATCGTCAAGGTCGCCTTTCCGACCAGATTGAAATTATCTCCTCGAGTCTCACCAGAAGATCGGGCCGCCCCCGTGTCCCCATCATAGCTAGGTTAAAGATTATTATAACAAGAGCAACAAATATGCAAAAAAAAAATAATATCTCATTGCCAAATAAGAATGTTATAGAAAATCATTGAAAAAAATGTCTCGTAACAAAAAATTAGTATAAAGCAAAACAGATAGAAAGGATGTTTAGCAGCTAAATTAAGATTTAGAGCTAACGTTTTCAACCCAAAGAGGATCTCACATCTACTAGATCCAAGGTTCTGATGGCAAATCATTAGAGATGAACTTTGGAGAAGGAAATGTGGGAAAGAAGAGCAAATGGAGAAGATGACTCAGGCAAAAGAGGGGGCAATCATTGGGATATACACACACACATATATGGGCTGCGAGACGTCCGTGCTGGTTCTAACTATGAACGGGTATAAATGCTAAATTATTTGCGCTGGTTCGTGGCTAGATTCGACACAAATGTATTTGTGCCGGTTCTAGCTATTAACCGGCACATATAACTTAGCACCTATGTCGGTTCATGGTTAGAACTGGCACGGATTCGCTTGCGTCGCTCCAAATCTTAAGAGCTGGCATAAATAATCTCATTTGTATCGGATCGGAATGAACCGATACAAATGAGCCGCCATATATGACTTTTTTGGCTTAGTGTTAGCAGCTCCCCTGTCGCAAGTCAAATAAATATTATTTTAATTTCCACTGCCAAGAATTGATGATCTCTCCGATCAACTCAAAGGAGCTAAATGTTTTTCGAAGATTGACCTTCGCTCTGGTTATCACCAAGTGAAGATGAAGAACGGAGACATTCTTAAAACAGCTTTGACTACTAGGTACGAACTTTTCGAGTATCTAGTTATGTCTTTTGGTTTAGCTAATGCTCCTGCTCATTTTGTCAATATCATGAACAAGATTCTCATGGAATTTCTGGATAAGTTCGTAGTGGTATTTATTGATGATATCTTGATATACTCCAAGAATGCAACGGAACATGCTGAACACTTGAGATTAGTACTGGAAAAATTGAGAGAATATAAGCTTTATGCCAAGTTTAGCAAGTGTGAATTCTGGATTGATGACGTAAGCTTTCTTGGACATATCAGTACGGCCAGAGGAATTAAAGTAGATCCATCAAAAATAGCACCAGTTGCTGATTGGCCAACACCTACAAATACCACTGAGATCAAAAGTTTCTTAGGATTAGCTGGATATTATCGAAGATTTATTCAGGATTTTTCGAAGATATCAAGACCCATGACTCAACAACTTAGAAAAGATGTCCCATTTCTCTGGACAGAAGCTTGCAAGGAGAGTTTCCAAGAGCTGAAAAATAGGTTGACCAGAACCCCTGTTTTAGCTACCCCTGACACCAGTAAGAAGTTTGAAGTGTATTGCGACACATCCAAGCAAGGTTTGGGATGTGTTCTAATGCAAGACCATAGAGTTATAGCTTATGCATCTCGGTAGTTAAGGAAGCATGAAGAAAACTATCCAACACATGATTTGGAGTTAGCTGCGGTGGTCCATGCTTTAAAAATTTGGAGACATTACCTGATGGGACAGAAATGTGATGTATATTCGGATCATAAGAGTTTAAAGTATGTGTTCAACCAATCAAATCTAAATATGCGTCAAAACAGATGTATGGGGCTGATTAAGGATTATGATCTCAATATTCAATATCACCCGGGTAAGGCAAACGTAGTAGCCGATGCATTAAGCAGGATGGCTCAATGTCATCATCTGCAGCTATCGGAAATGCCTAAGTCTCTTCTTAAAGATATGGAAAGGCTCAATTTAAACTTGGTGGAAGAAGGATTTATAGCCAATTTGGAATTGCAACCAACTTTGATGAGCCAGATCAAGGATAAACAGTTAGGTCATCCAAGCACTGAAAGGATTAAAATCCTAATGAACAGAATTAAGGGGGGTAGATTCCGACAGGATGACAACGGAATATTTTGGATGAATGAACGGATTTTTGTGCCGCATGATGAGACCTTAAAACAAACCATCTTATCAGAAGCTCATGATACACCATATTCCATTCACCCTGGGAGTTCAAAAATGTATCATGATTTGAAGAGCCAATTTTGGAGGCCAAGAATGAAGAGAGATATAGCTGAATACACAGCAAAGTGCCATAATTGTCAAATGGTTAAAGCTGAACATCAGCGACCAGCAGGACTACCGATCAAAATTGCCGAATGGAAATGGGATGAGATCACTATGGACTTTATAGTGGGACTTCCTCGAACCAAATCAGGATTTGATTCTATTTGGGTCATCGTGGATCGATTAACTAAAGTAGCACATTTTCTGCCAGTTAAAAGTACTTACAGCAGTGAAAAGTTAGCAGAACTATATCGGGCAAGAATTATGTGTCTGCATGGAGTGCCAAAAAGAATTATATCCGATCGAGGTACTCAGTTCACTTCTCAGTTTTGGAATAAAATGCATAGTGCTCTCGGAACCCATCTAAGTTTTAGCACTGCTTTTCACCCTCAGACTGATGGGCAATCTGAACGAGTAATTCAAATTGTCGAAGATATGTTAAGAGCCTGCGCTTTGGAATTTTCCACTGAATGGGAAAAATGGTTGCCGTACGCAGAATTTTCTTATAATAGTTATCAGGCTAGTCTTCAGATGGCACCATTTGAAGCGCTTTACGGACGAAAATGCCGAACACCCTTATATTGGTCCCAAGTAGGAGATGGACAAGTATTCGACATTAATTCCCTAAAAGAAGCAGAAGAAAAGGTCAAGATTATTCGAGAAAAATTATTGACAGCGCAATCTCGGCAGAAGAGTTATGCTGATTAACGTCGAAGAGCCATTGAATTTCATCCTGAAGATTTTCTGTATCTGAAAGTATCCCCTTTAAGAGGAGGTCAAAGATTTCAGCAGAAAGGAAAATTAGCACCTCGGTTTATTGGACCATATAAGATTCTGGAGCGAAAAGAATTGGTAGCATATCAGCTTGATCTACCTCCAGATTTGGGTGGTGTTCATAATGTCTTTCACATTTCCCAGTTAAGAAAATGTTTGCGTCTGCCGGAAGAAGCTGTGGATTTCTCTGAAAACCCAATATCTGAAAATCTCACCTATCCTGTATATCCGGTGAAAATCATGGATACTATGGATAAGCGAACTCGAAGGAAGAATATCAAAATGTGTAGAGTTCAATGCAGTAATCAGAAGGGTAATCAGTCAACTTGGGAATCTTTATCTTCGACGGAATTATCCATATCTATTTCTTGGTACGCTTCTAAATCTCGGGTCGATATTTATTTAAGGGGGGTAGAGTGTGTCACCTGAAAATTTGGCCCAATTTGAAATCCATTCAACCTAGAATTTAAATTCAAATCCAAATTATTAAAAATTCACTGGAATTAAAAAATTCTAAAGAAAATAGCTAGAAAATCCAAAATTACATGATCTTGAGTTGGGTTCGGTTTGGGCCAAACTTGGGCCGAATCTCGGCCGATCTCTCTCTCTCTCTCTCTCTCTCTCTCTCTCTCTCTGTGCTCTCTGTTACTCTCTCCCATCCTATGCCCGACACCGGTGCCGCATCTCCCCTGTGCTCCACCTCACCGTCGGTTCAAAAAATTTTATATCTTAACCCTTTTAAAAAAATAATTTTATTTTTAACCCCTCGGAATTTTTTTTTCAAATCTAACCCTTTTGGCAGCGCCACATCGCCTGGCGCGGAGTATCAACACTGACGCGCCAGTGCATGTGGCGCGTCAGAGGCGCCACACTGGCGTCTCCGGTCAATGGCCGCCAGCGCGGACTGACGTGGGTCCCCACCTTGAAGCGCCACCGCGCCTGGCGCGTCAATACCTTATACAGAGGGCTGCGCGGGGTTCCTCCTCTTTCCTTGCCTCTCCCTTCCTTCCTCATTTTCCTGCTCTCCTCCTCTTCCCTAACCAATCACCTAGTCCATCCGGCGGGATTTGTTGTGGAGAAAAGCTTTCCTCCACCATGGCAGGTTCTCCTTTCAATTAATGTTTTATTGAGCCATATTTGACACATTTTTGATTGGTTTAGGGTTAGGGTTAGGGCTAGGGTTAGATTGTGTTTTGCGGGTATTATTGTAGTATTGATTTTGTAATATGAATCCGTAGTATGTACGTGTAATTTAATGGTGGTAGAAAGTATGTTGAATTATATTGAGATTATACATTTTTAATTTAATGTAGGAAACAATATCGACAAAGTAAAGGGGAAGGCAAGACTCAAATATGAGGATTACCCTAGGGGTAAGTGTCGACGGTTGGGATATTGACCCAAGTCAACTAAGGTTCTTCAAGAGTGAGATAGGAGACACGCCAAACAATGCGAACAGCAACGAACAGGAGCCCTGGCGCTCCATGGACACTAAACCAGTAAAGGATTTTAGGCGTTGGATACCTCCTCGTGCAAACCCACCGGAAATGACAAATGAGGAGAAGGCGATCGCAAGTGCGGGGAGAGCAGTATACCCTCCATTATGTCATTGCGATGAACGGTCCATCTTAGTAAGGCCTAACCCAGGGGTGGACTTTACCCCATTCTTCCGTTGCCCGTACAATGATTCAGTAAGTGTACCCATGCCATTTTCTATTTAAATTAGTGTCATTTTGTAGTAAATTCGATAACAAAATGAATTTTCCGTAGGATGGATGGCCTTTGTGTGAATTCCAGGAGTACATTTATGGTCCCAAGTCCTGTTGGCCTTCTAGTGCGGAAGTGGAGGCGTTCCACTCCGGGGATAAGAAATGGCCATGTGAGGAATATCCACCCACTACTTGTAAGTATGGGATACTGGCCCGTACATGTGTTGTCCCATCGGAGCTCGGGTACGGATATTATTGTGGCAACTCTTATGGTGATTTTTGGGTACGTTATACTTGCACAGCTCTTTTTTATTTGTTCGTATATTTCATTATATGTTTCGTTTGATAACTCTTACGGTAAATCTTGTAGGAGGGAAGGACGTGTGATTGGGAGAAATATCAGGGGCAACAAGCTTTTGAAGCAGAGATTCTTAATTTGTGCGAACCTGAACGAGAGAATAAAGTAGAGAAGAGGAAGGAGAAGATAAGGCATGAGCATGGTGTGCTCATGCCATCCACCAAGGATGAAAAGAAGGTATTGGATGACATGAGGAGGGAGCTTGGCGCGTCGCTACGTGGCTACTTCACCGCTTCAGAAACATTGGAATATTGGAGGAGGCGTAGCGAGAGGTACCCACCTGGAGTTGATCCAAGAGAGGTGAAATACCAAAGAGAGGTGGCGAGGCACCAGAGAGAGATGGAGAAGGAGCGCGAGCTTGAGGAGCACAGGAAGAAGATGGCTGAGGGTTCACTCATTGAGCTCAATGCGAATTATCAACTTAATTCATGGGAGGCTCATTTGCAAACGGTGAAGCACAAGAAGGCGAGGAGGACGGTGCAGATGGAGACCATGACGGCTCTTGTTGGTAACCTACCTACTATCATGCCAGATGATGACGAAGACCGAGAGGAGTGAGATCGTCTTGATTCAATGTCGTTATGTATTATGATAATAAACTTAGTTTTTATCAATGTAACGTGTTACTTAGTATGTTATCATCGAAATCTTATTTGAACAATTAAATATTAGATGTCATTGTTGTCGGGATCCTAACTAGTTCATCTTTATCATAAGCATGTGGTTTTGTTGTGGGTAATATTGTTATTTTGCTTATTTTTTTATTTTACCATATATATCGTTTTCTAAATAGGTTTGGTCTAACCACTAAGAGTTTGCTTCAACGTCGTACTTCGTTAACCTCGTTAAGCCTTGCCGCGCGTTTATTAGTGGCGAGTCAGGCCTTTGCTCCCGCACCAGCTTGTTCACCAACCCAGTGCTTTTCGTACCCCTCTGTTTCGCAGCGAACGGGACTGCGGCGGTTAAGACTTGCCGCGCCATTATTAGTGGCGCGTCAGGACTTTGCTCCCGCACCAGCTGGTTCGCTAACCCAATGCTCCCCGTACCCCTCTGTCTCGCAGCGAACAAGACTGCGACGGTTAAGCCTTGCCGCGCCATTATTAGTGGCGCGTCAGGCCTTTGCTCCCGCACCAGCTGGTTCGCCAACCCAGTGCTCCCCATACCCCTCTATTTCGCAGCGAACGGCGCTACGGCGGTTAAGCCTTGCCGCGCCAGTTGGAGTGGCGCGTCAGGCCTTTGCTCCCGCACCAGCTTGTTCGCCAACCCAGTGCTCCCCGTACCCCTCTGTTTCGCAGCGAACGGCACTGCGGCGGTTAAGCCTTGCCGCGCCAGTTGGGGTGGCGCATCAGTATGTCGCGCCAATTTCTGAGGCGCGGCAGTTCATTTCTGCCGCGCCATCCCAACTGGCACGGCAGAGCAGTCCAGAATA
>SPJY01031217.1:0-20587 GCA_005191435.1 Raddia distichophylla
ATATCAAGATTAGAACTAACATACATGACACGCTCCAGGGCTACATTAACGACTCTGATTTCCAGGAGAGCAACCGCCGCTGGAGGTTCCATGATCCGAGGCCGTGCCAAGAGACGCTTGAGGAGGTGAAGGAGATGTGGGTTAGGTTCATCCTCTACGTCGCCGGCAGGTCCCGGCCGGAGGCGCACGCGGCTCAGCTCGCCAGAGGTGGTGAGCTGCTCACCTTCGCCTGGTTGCTCATGTTCCACAGGGCGGTGGCTGAGCGCGCCCGCCCTAGGATGGAGCTTAGTGATGTGTTCCAGCGACGGCCGAGGCCTACACATGCTGATCATCCGCGTTAGTTTGATGATTTCTACAGCTATCTCCAGTCGGTTTTGCTGGTTCTCAGTTGCCTGATTTCTCTCGAGCTCTCAGTCGATTTCGTAGCCGCTCGATTTGTTTTCAGAATTCAGATGTGTGTGTGCTAGTCACAGATTAGCGGATGTTGAACCGATGTGCTTTCTGGGCCGTCCTAATTAAGAAATAATTGGGTATTTATCCTTCCCACATGTCAGTGACTCTAGAAGAGTAAATAAACGATTTGTCATTCTTTTGAGGAGTAAATACATGAATCTCCCTACTCCCTCCTATTAACCGATCGATGTGATGAATGATGATTGACCCTCCTATTAACCGATGTGATGCTCGTATAGAGCGGCGCGACGTTGCATTTATCAGCGGAAGTTCTGAGTCCCGACACACACCGAAGCGCAGCGATGCAAGGCCATAAACTTCTTGTGTGCGAGTAAGACTAAATTTGCAGCCAATGATTTATTTGATTTTTTGTATTTTGCTAGGGATTCACGGAAGTTAAATTCTCTTTTGTCTTTTTGTATGTTGTATATGAAGGTTCATAAAAAATTAGTATTTGCATCGCTAGAAATTGCACATCCCTAAGTCTCCAATTGCAGTATAAACCGATGTGCAATTTTATTACATTTGCACTGCAACTGCTGAGCATTTAATTTTAACTAGCTAGTATGATCCATCTCTATTGTACTACAAATCTGCTAATGCAATCGCATAATCTTTTCTAGTTCGGTCACATGAAATTGTACCGTAGGAAGCCTAAAATTGCACTCGGACAATGCATAGTTGGAACCAGCAACACTTCCACTACTACAGAATGGAGTATTACAAACGGCCTATTGCAAGCGGTTGCTTACGAACCGCTTGCGCGCTCAGCGGGCGGGAGGGGGCCGGGACGGGCTCACCGTAAGCGGTTCGTTAAACGAACTGCTTGCGGAGCCAGATCTCTGCAAACGGTTCGTTAAATGAACCGCTTGTAGAACATCGTAAGCGGTTCTTGTTAAGAACCGCTTGCAGAGCTCTAGCACTACAAGCGGTTCGTTTTACGAACCGCTTGCGGTGAGCCCCTCCCCGTCCAGGGCATTAAACCCCTTCCTGCTCCCCGAGCTCGGACAAAGAAGAGCTCCTGTTGATGGTGGGCGCCGAGCTCTCTGTTCATAGGGGAGGTGCTGCACAAATTTTCAATTAAGGCTATTAGGTGCAAATTAATTGTTTCAAAGGTTAGTAACATGTTGCACTCATTCACCTCTTCCATATATTGCTATTTTCTATGCATTGGATGTGGAGAAATCCTGTTTTATTCATGTGGAGAGGTGTTCTTTTGGTACCTCCACTTTGGAATTTTTGAGGCTCTTAGATCCAAGTTTATTGTTTTAAATGTGACTAGCATCTTGTACATACCCTTCTTTTGTAGCTATTGATACTTTGATGCATTGGATGTTGAGAAATCTTGTTTTATTAATGTGTAGAGGTGTTTCTTTTGGCATCCCCATTTTAGAACTTTTGAGGCACTTAGATCCAAATATTTTGTTTGATTCTATAGAGAGAGGTTATGTACTTGTGAAACTTTGTTTTGTATATTGAAACCTAGTGTTTGCCTGTTGAACTTTTTGTGTTGTTCTCGTGAACCTTTGGTCATCAAGTTTCATTGGTTGTTTTATCAAGTTTCATCGGTACATTTTGCAAGTTTCGTTTGTACTTTTTTTAGATTTCATCAGTAGTCAACGAAGTTTCACTGCACTTCCAAAGTTCATCGGTCCTTTTTGAAAGTTCATCAGTAGTTTTCTCAAGTTTCAACACTTCTTTTTCTATGGTTCATCAACGTTTCGTTCACGCATGTTTTATTTGTATATTCGTCAAGATTCATTGGTTTATTGCACAAGGTTTCGATTATTTTTGGAAGATTCAATGCCGACGTCGTGCTGACATTAGCTTGTCCGATGGGAATGGCATCGGCCTAAATAAAATAAAGAACCTCCTATCAAAGTTTTTTTTTCTTGTTGGTTAAAGCAAAACCAGCTAGGATTTTTCTCTTAAATCCTGTAAAAAGAAGTTCATTACGGCGGTATTATTTTATTTTGCCATTATTTAGGTCGTGGTATTAATCGCAAGCTATTTGTTTACATGGTCTTTTTTTAGAACAGTTTATATGGTCTTTTTCCATTCAATTATTGGAGGAAACGTATTCGTCATACTAACTTGTGAAGTAGTAACACTAATAAGGATAATAAGGAAGAGTTGAGCTAAAACACCGCAAACCAGTGATCAGAATCCTCCGACTAATATGGAGTCATTTCCTCGCTGTCTTGTATGCCCAGCATGGAGGGCCCATGCCACTGATTGAAGGAGCAAGGCTCTTAATAACAGTGTATAAGGTCAAAGGATTCAGTCCAGCCAACCCGTGGGTAAAGCCGGCTCCGACGAATCACATTTTGTCTGTGTCTATATGCCAAAATTCACTGCAAATACAATGCTTCTGATGATGAAAGGTGCACAGGACAGTCTATATTAGTACGTGACAAGGAGTCGAAGGATTCAAGTCAGTCAGTAGAATTACGTTCCAATATCTTCTTTTGCTTGGGATTACATTCCAATCTATGCCTAGCAGATGTTTTCCAGTTCACCAAGTAGTAACACAACGCCACTGCGGACAAGGTTCGAATAACATCAAAAGATCATCAATGGCTATGGACTGCGACTACAGTGCTGAGCAGTGACATCTTGCCCCATGAGTGTTTTAGCTCAGGTCAAAACTCAACTTCAATTTCTTGGGTGACAGCACAATCAGAAGATATCAAGGGCATTGCGGGACACACATATGTATAGGGTCGAGAAACTAGCCAAGGGGAACAGAAGTGAAATGCATCATCATATCCAGAAACTGCAAACTACATGTAAGCCTACGTCCTCTGTTTAGACACCAAATGCTGACCGCAGAGTTGATGTAACGCTGGAAGACATAAGAGCGTCTCTAGTCCAATCCTCAACATTTTTCTTGGCATCTGCAATATAACCATAACAACATGTGATCAGCCGAAAGATCAAAAGCATACTGTTTCATTATGGCAGGCATGAATGGAACATGACTGAGCTGGCCTAACAGTTATTTGACCCCCAATATTGTGACATATGAAACTGGCAAATATCATGTATACAGATGTGGTCTTCAAAGTATTACTGGTGTGAAATTCATTCTTCTGCTATGCAAACCCAGATAAGTGGACCAGTTTCTTCAATGTGATAAGAATATATAATTTAAAAAGTACAAGCTAGAAAAGGAACCATAGCACCATTCAAGGGAAATGGGTAATAGGGACTTAAGAGTCTGCAGGCTGCAGGACGGAGAACTTGAGTTGCTATTTGATAGCATGCAGGCAGGATTGGATGCTTCTAAAATTCCAACATAAGGTCTCATGTAAGCCACCAAAATGTGGACAGCATGTCAAACATAGATGTCGTAAATGGATCACCTTCAAAACTCTTTAGCATATAATAACATAGGAATGTCAAAGAAGACAAATCAAGGCAAAGGGAAACAGGTTCAGAACAAAGAACGACCAATATTGTTCTGTTGCTACATTAACGTATACTTCAAGTATGTTGAAGTAGTGGCACAATTTTATTCAGCCACACAATTATAGAACTCCAAATTGTACAGTTTAGCATCCCGAAGAGTTCCATAGAATTAAGTACTTATCAGAAGTCATACCTTTTTTGCATTTGGTGAACCCAATAATATTTGCAATGCTGAGACTCAAGCAAACACCAACAACAAGTAGGTAATCAGCATGAAGCCTAATGAGCGAGAATATCCCTAGTACAATCCACGCAGCAGCCTGAAACATGAAAGTTATGCTTGTTTTAAATTTCTTCTTATTTCTTGAAACAGCACAATTTTGCTCAGCAATATTAGGAAGGGCATGCAGGACAGAATGTAACATAAGATCATCACAGACAATTGACAAGTGGCCCCAAGGCCCACTTGCCAACCTCAAATTAGATGTCACACACCCAATTTTTACATATGCAGTTAATAAGATGTGAATCCAAACTATTTTCTACATGAACAATGATTGTATTTTCCATTCAAAAGTAAAAACAATTAGACTATGAAGTTCATGCATTTTGCTTGCTTAATTTACCTATTTTAGCATACACTTATATCATATGTGCTTCCGTTGTCCCGACTTCTCTTTCCCACAGCTTACCATGTTGGGAAGTTCAACAACTTATGGTACTTTTCGATTCAATTCTAGCGATTCTCTGTCCTGGTAACATTGCTTCTCACATTTTTCCAGAAATGCGATTTTGTGCAAAGGCTTCCTTAATTCCCATTCACAAAAAGGCCATGGTGCATTATTTTTTTAAAAAAACCAATAAATGATAGGAAGAATAGGAGGGGTGGAATGGAAAGTTTTACAGTGAGAGAGAAGATCGTGTCCTATTCCTCTATGCAAAGATAGATATAGCGGCCTTCAAAGGTAGATATAGGCCTTCAAAGGTAGATATAGGCCTTGTACAGTTCAGCTTAACGTAGCGTAGTGTAGCGTTTTGATAAAATTTGAGAGTATTTAAAAAGTGGTTTAAATATTATAAAAAATAATTTAAAAATAATTTTAAGATCTTTATGAGAACTACTAAAAACCTGAGAAAAATCATTACAAATTAATACACCAATTAGGCTATATAAAAAAGATAAATTTTGATGACACACTACGCTGCGTTACACTAAGCTGAAATGTACAAGTCTATAGCGAAAGCGAAGGGAAGGTCTGTTATTTTTGGATCTAAACGGCTGAACGGCTGAAATGACCGAATTTTAATAGCTTTTTGAGTTAGTCTCGAGATTCCGATTAATTTCGTTTGATTTGCTTTTTAAAGCGTTAGAACCGAACTTCCAAATAGCGAAAAACAAAATAAAAAACCCAAAGCATATGTCCTTTCAAAACATAGATAAGTTGTTAATCTATTAAGTCGATAAGCTGTTAAGTCTCTGGTCATATTCTTTTGGGCTGAAATCAGCGGCCAGTATAAAAAAGTTATGGATTGATGAAGGCATATTTATAGAGCTTTTAAAAACGGTTTTAAGAGTTTTTAGAATAATCACTAGAAGCATTATAAAAATATAACAATTTAACAGGGGCGGATGCACAGTAGTGCATGGGGTAGCATCTGCTACCCCAAAATTTTTTTAAAAAAATTCGCATATAGGTATATATATCCCAGCAGTCAGCAGCCGGCCCATCTAACAGTCAGTCTAACACATATCAAGAATGGCCCAATAGCCCACCCACAGCCCACGCACACTCAGCTGCACAGCGCTGCAGCCCAGCCTCCAAGCATCGACTCCGCAGCGCCCCGCACCGATCTCCCGGCGTCTCTCTCCTTCCCCTTCCCTAAATGGCCAAATCCCCAATCCTCTCTCCATCCCATCCCATCCCATCCCTAACCCTAACTCTCCCCTAGCCCTAGCCCTTCCCCAAATCCCCACCCTGGCGGCCACCGGCGGCCGGCCGGCACCCCCACGGCAGCACGGTCCCAGTCCCCACTCCGGCACTCCGTCCCGGCGGCCCCAGGCAGCAGCACCCCGCGCCCCCACGCACGCCCCCGCCGTGGCCCAGAGGCAGCTCGGCAGCGCAGCTCGCCGGCACCGGCCACGCCGCCACGCCCGCCCTCCGCCCTCGCCTCCTCCCCCCAGCCCGCGGTTAGTACCTATCCACTTCATATATTTGATATGTGATTGCAATTCTTCAAAATTAGAAATATTTTTAAAAGGTGAATGATTGAATGAAGAATGTGCAATATTTGTGGTTTGATTTAGGGATCAAACGATGAAGAGGAACAATCCTATAGTTTCTCTGTGGAGTGCCCGTGCTAATAAAGGCAAAGCTCAAAAAGTTCAAGCTCCTACCGGTCCATCTTCATTGACACCAACTGAAAATACTCCACCAAATGTTGGCATTGTGATTGGGTCTAATGAGACAGAAGCAAGAAGAACGGGGGAGGACACTATTGAGCAGGAGATTGATACAAATGAAGCAATGCACGATGAGATTCATGAGGAGACTGAGGAGGAGGCTGAGGAGGAGGAGGTAGGAGATGTAATTTTTGATGTTGATCTGCTTCCCCATGATCATGGAAAGAGGATCCGTGTCATTAGGTATCATACCAATGATCAAGATGAAGTCAGAAGAGGGTATACTGCAAAAGGACCATGCCAACCAAAGAAATATGATTTTCCACAGAGACAAATGGGAGCAAGTATGCGACGCTTCCGTTCTTGTTGGTTTGACAAGTATGATTGGCTTGAATATAGTGTGGAAAAGGATGCTGCATTTTGCTTCATTTGTTATCTGTTTGTCACGGATAAAACTAATATTGGCGGTGATGCTTTTGTGAAGGAGGGGTTTAGAACTTGGAGTAAACCTAGTACAATTCACAGGCATGGTACTACAGGCACCCACATTAAAGCTCTTGAGAAATTTAATTGCTTTATCAATCCTAGCACATCAATTATAGCATCTTTTGTTTAGCATAGCACGGAAGAAATAGCTCTATATAAGTCTCGGTTAAGCTATTCAATTGCTTGCTTGAGGTTTGTTTTACGACAAGGGTTGCCTTGTCGTGGTCCTGATGAAAGCGTTACATCAAGCAACATGGGCAATTTTAAAGAACTCTTGAAATAGATGGGTGAGCTTTTCCTGATGCTGGCAAGGAATTAGCAAATGCTCCTAGGAATAGCAAGATGACAACACCTTCCATACAAAAAGATATTATTAATTGTTGTGCAAAAGAAACTACCAAACTTATTATTGAAGACCTTGCTGATGACTATTTTGGAATACTTGCTGATGAATTTAGTGATGTATACCAAAATGAACAATTGGCTCTTTGCATACGCTATGTTGATAAGAAAGAGAAAGTTGTTGAAAGGTTCCTTGGAAGGGAAAGTTGCTGAAAGGTTCTTTGGAGTAGTTCATGTCAATGATACTACTTCTGCGACACTAAAAAATGCAATAGAGTCATTGTTGATGGAGCATTAATTGACACTGTGCAAATGTCATGGTCAAGGATATGATGGAGCTAGTAACATGAAAGGGGAAATCAATGGTTTGAAAACTAGAATTATGGAGGAATATCCTTCTGCTTATTATGTTCGTTGTTTTGCACATCAACTCCAATTAACACTTGTTGCTGTTGCAAAACAAAATGATGATTGTGTATGGTTTTTTTATCATCTTGGCAATCTGTTGAACACAATTGGAATTTCTTGTAAAAATCATCATATGCTTAGAGAAGTTCAAGCTCAAGAGGTTATAGAAGCCTTAGAATTGGGAGAAATTGAAACTGGACAAGGATTAAATCAAGAAATGGGCTTTGGTAGACCTGGGGATACACGATGGGGAAGCCACTATAAGACTATTTTACATATTATCTCCTTGTATCATATAATTTGTCGAGTCCTCACGATGATTGGGAAAGACAAATCTCAATCAGAACGCCTGAAAGCTCAAAATAGTTTGGCAATAATTGAGGCATTTGACTTTGTTTTCATGGCGCACTTGTTGCTAACCATATTTGCCTATACCGACGAGCTCTGTCAAGCTTTGCAAATGAGGGATCAGGATATTGTTAATGCTATTGAACTTATCTACACGACTAAGTTTCAATTGCAATTATTGCGAGAGGATGAAGGATGGGAAACATTTATCAAAGATGTTACTTCCTTCTGTATTAAACATCATATTAAAGTTCCTGATATGGATGGTTTCTATGTACTTGTGGGACGACCAAAGCGTTTCTTTGGAAAAGCAAAGAATCTTCGTCATTTTCATGTTGAAATATTTCTAAGTATCATTGATATGCAACTTCAGGAGCTTAATAACAGGTTTGATAACAAAACAACATACTATCATATTTACTCGTCTATTTTCATTCATTCTTCTTATTTACTGTAAGCTTAATTTAGTTATTTCTTACTGTCTTACTATAGGTTTGATGAAGTCAATACAGAGTTACTTCTTTCATGGCATGTTTAAATCCCGGGGATTCATTTTCTTCGTTTGAAAGGAGCAACTTCTTAAACTTGCCAAGTTTTATCCTAAAGATTTCTCGACTACAGATTTGGTACAACTTTCTGTGCAACTAAACATGTTTATTGGTGATATGCGCAATGATGCAAGGTTTCGAGAAGTGAAGAATCTTAATGAGCTCTCTATTAAACTTGTTGAGACAAAGAAGCATGATCACTATAAGCTTGTTTACTTGTTGCTTAAATTAGTGTTGCTCCTTCCCGTAGCTATTGCAAGTGTTGAGAGGGTATTTTCAGCAATGAACCATGTGAAGACCAAGCTACGAAATAGTATGGGTGATCAATACTTAAATAATTGTTTGGTGACTTTCATTGAGCGTGATTTTTTTCAACAAGTTACAAATAATGATGTCATCAAACGCTTTCAAGAAATGGCGAATCGTTGAGTGAAATTGAAAATTTAGTTTTCTATTACTTTGTTAGTATTTTGAACACATCGATATGGCTGTAATGGAATTATTATGTATTTTAATTTAAACTATTATATTTGGTGTTTTTTTCATAGAATTTTGTTGCTAAGGTCGGTGTCCGTCGTCCGCTACCCCATCGTTGAATTCCTGGATCCGCCACTGCAATTTAAGACAACGTTTGGGTTGTAAAAAATAAAAAATTTCTAGCGATAGCTTTTAATTTAAATTTATATGTCAAAAACAACAGGATCTTTATTATTCATCAATAATAGTGGTTTGAACACCACTTGTTTCCGTTACAAAGGTAGGTTCATTTCTAGGAAAGGGTATCTATTCATATAAAAGCATTTTACTAATAGTGAAAAAATATTTTAGAGAATACAAATAAATAAATAAATAAAATAGTTCTCATTACAACACTATATACTGTCTGGTGTCTCAATCTCATAGCTTCAATTCCTCAACCTCATGCTTATCATCTAGCAAAGCACACATGCCATACCAACCTTACACATGTCATATTTACTATACAAAGGTGAAGCTATGTTGTATAAATCCACTAAGTCATTCTTAACCGGGAGTAGGGGTGCAAACGGATTGCTTATGAGCGGATGCTGTCCATCCCATATCCTAACCTATATTTCTTCTCGGATACGAATACACTGAATACGAATTCGAATCCGGATTGTTCGGGACACAAATACATGATGGATATGGATTGGTCTCGGACAATACAGATAAGCAATAGGATATTTCACATACATAAAAAATAGCACATGATATAGTTAATTATTGACAATACCGATTAAGATTCCATGTTTAATACAAAAGCTAATGCTATGTTAATGTTGAATCAAACATTATTTACAACCTATGGATTGTAATCAAACATGTTTAATAAAGAATATTTATGCTTATCAGGTATCTATTTTGCTAATTTACATTGATATCTTTCAGATATCTCGGATATACGGGTACAAATTGCATATTGTTCTTCCTATATTCTAACCCGTATATTTTTTGGACAGGAGGATTCAAATTCGGATATAACCGGATATCATTTTTCCGGATTTGAATCGGGTTCTAAGTAAATTCGGACTCGAATGGGGCAGGAATTTCTCATCCTGTTTGCACCATAACTTAGAGCACAACTATTCAAATGGTTTCACATTGCAGAGATTTAATGCTTTACCCATAAAATATGATATCCACCCGTCGGAGAACATCAAAACAATGAAGACTAACTCCGGTCTTACCACGTCATACTCATCCGGAACACTACGTGACTAGGTAGTCCACCGTCTGGTGATCCCTCGAAATCCCACCACAACGTCTGAGGTGACAATACCGACATTGTTCTAGCTTTAGATTAAGCCACGTCCCATAACAGGCATGCGCTCGCAAGAAATTTTTATTTAAATCCATCATGATCGCTGATCTTTTATTCTCGAAGCGGCAACTAGCACAAATCAGATTCTCGTCAACGAAAGTACCCACGTTATAAATCATGTGCTCTCAATCATAATTATTAGTATGTTGATTTTAATTTATATCATGAACAAATCCCTCCATCTCCCATGATCGTATTTCCATCTTAGCAACATTGGAAACCAATCGGCGATCCCCCAACTAAGCATCGCTGTTACATTAACCATCAAACACATTTTGGGAATGCATGATAATATTAATCGAATGGTGAATTTTGGATTGCGGTTACATATTACAAAAAAAATGCAATTGGGACATCTATATTAAAATATCACACAAATATTAGACATTGTGATTTTGCCAAAATTTAGAAAATTGAGAGTTATGGGAAAGACTTGCTAGCATTCACATGCTAACCCCGCCTTTCATATGGGATTGTTCATTCCAGCAAACATGTTAAAAATACAAAGCGCACGAGGACATTGCTGATTTCCGTGAGGGTGATCTGGATGACTATAAATTTCATCGGTCAGTTTGCTTGTGCCTGATGACGGGTCTACTTTAGTTGATTTTATTTTATTTCTTCTAAGACTATAAACTGTTGTAATATGTTGTTTCACTGCACTCTGATTTACTTTCTAATACAGAAATGACAATGGTACTACATTTTTTTATTACACTTTAGGACCGTGGGTACATGACTGATTCATGAGACACATAGTGTGAACATATAGGATTTCCATTTAGTAAACCCGAGAAAGTTGCTAATATGCCTAGACACAAAGTCAATACCTGTCCAAAACCAATGAGTTGTTTATATATACTGATATCGTATGTTGGCAAATGGGCCAGGCCCAATGTGCGAATCGGGCCAACCCCCATTGTTCACTAGGTCGGGTTAGGTTAGATGGTTTGGTTCAACAAACTGAATTTGGTTGTGCCCAACCCAGTTTCATTTGTATATTACTGGCCCGACCTGGTTCAACTCACTTCTATAGCACATGAATATAATTTATGTATATATTTATATATATCAATTTCATTAAGATATACTCCCTCCGTTCCAAAATATAAGGCGTATTTTGACCGAGGAAAAGTCAAACTTAGTAAATTTTGACCATAAATAAATTAAATAATATGCATCGTTAGTATATCAAAGTTGTACCAAATTGTTCATATTTCAAAATGCTTTTTATATAATATTATATTGTAACAATTCATAATATATAATAGAGGAATCTAACAGTCAAACTCTACCTTTAAAGACTTTTGTGGAGTCAAAATATGTCTTATATTTTGGAATGGAGGGAGTATATTTTTAAATTTAAAATCCATATTTATAAAATAGAAATCATTTTCTTAATTTCTACAAACATTTTTAGGCTAAATTGGGTCGACATGTTTGAACTAGTCTAGCCCGGTTGAATAAGGTTTTGGGGAAGACATGGCCCGCTATAGGTCCAGTTCAGCCCATGGGCCACCTCCAATTTATACCTATAGAAGGCGCTGTTTAAACATTTGTGTTTAATATGTATATAAGTAAATATTGTCAAGCACATGTAAGCGCGCGCGCGCACACACACAAAGCCTTTCCAGCACATCACATGTAAGCACATATGCAGAACCTTCCAGCACATGTAAGCTACCAGCGGTGCAGGCAAATTAAACACGGCGTATGGCATTAGTTTTGTAAAGCACATTTGCATTTTTGAATTTTTTTTAGATTTTTTAAATTTTGGAATTTTTTGTCTAGGGTGACGTGGCTCAACTAGAGGAAGTAATTTAACTATTTGTGAATCCTAACTTTTTAAAAATGGCTAAATTTTTTATAGACATCTACATGAAATTATGGTTCTACATGTTTCTATCCTATTTTTATATTTTCAAAGTATTTTTTTTATTTCTACCATTTCTTAATTCATTTTGTAGAAGTTAACATTTCTAATACTTAAATTCATTTATGTACCATCACAATGTATTTTTTGTTGCATTTAAGATTTTTTTAAGATTTTTTGGGATTTTTTGTTTTTTCCCTGAGGTGACGTAATGCAACCACGAAGCGCCTTCTGCGCAACCTGGGTGCGTCAGTTAGGGGCTTGTATCTCACTACATGAAACAAGAACAGTGTGGGCGGCTAGAAAAACTCTGTCGAAGGTATAAAATAAGCTGCTGACACAACTTAACAGCCCTCACGGCCGCGACACAAAATTCAAATTTGGAGCCCGCCAAACCAGTCTATATCGACGGCATAGCAAAAGCCAACCAGTACATGTCTGCCATGTGGGGCCATCCTATGAGGTGCAACGAGGTGGCCAGGCAGCACCTGTGTCGACGACCTACGATATGCCGCCGGCACAGGTAAAATAATTAATTGCAGGGGCACAGGTGGGGCTCAAACCCGCGACCTACGGGCGAACCCGCGCCACGCCGCGCGCTCTTAGACAGTTGGGAGGAAGTTTATTATCGATAGATGGGGCCGTGTCATGTTTTTGTAGAATATTCTCCACCAATATCGGCGGCCGTTATCGATGCCGCCGACATAGATGCATGTGTGTCAGCGGCCATTATCCATGCCGCTGACACAGAACCCCCCACAAGCTTTTGGACTCTCTCCGGCACACCAGCGGCGATGCCGACCCTGTGCTTTGCCAATGTAAGGTTCTAGGGCATGCACTTGACATCAAATGTCATTATACAGGGTCGAATTGCCCTGCGTTACACTTTCGGTAGAAGTTTCGTCGAGGCCTTAACGTCCGGTCATGTATGTAGCTAGCGACCTTAAGGTTTTGCTGGAACTTATATCGGAAGTGTAACGCAGGGCAAGACCACTCCGTATAAGGACGTGTGATTTCAAGTGACTCCCCTAGAACCTTAAATAGGGCAAAGCACATTGTCGGCATCGCTGTGGGTGGGCCGACGAGAGTCTGGGTTCTATGGGGGTGGTTTATGTTGGCCACCCCTTTAACGGCCGCCGACACAAGTGCTCTATGTCATCGTCCTAGTTTAAGCCGCCCACAAACATATGTGGCACTGACATATGGGCCGCACACAACTATGGCCGTTACCCTCTCAGTGTCGTCGGCTGTGTGTTAGCCGTCGAGACAGCTATGTGGCACTGACATATGGGCCACACATAAATGTGTGAACGTTACCCTCTCTGTGTCCGCGACGTGGTGTAGGCCGCCGACATAGGTTACTACATGTCGGCGGCCCTATTTGCGCCGCCAAAACAGGTATGTGTCACTGATATGTGGGCCGCACACAAAAGTCTGAGTGTTACGCTTGCTTTATCGGCGGCAAGTGGTGCTATGTGGTCAGCCTCTAGCTGCCGACACTGGTTGTGGGATTCAAAAATAAGTGGCTCGTGCGCTAAGTCCTTTCAACCTAGCGCATGGGCCAAAACTCAGCCGCCATCTCCTCCCTCCCCTCCACGCGCCGCTGTCGCTGCCGCCTGCTGCGCAGACATGCCTGCCGCGCGCTGCCGCCTTCCACGCGCCGCGCGCCAGCACCCCCGCACCCCGGCTGTCGTCGCCTCCAGGAAGCCGTCGCCCGGTCTCCCCGCAGCCTTGTTTCCTCGTCGCCGTCCTTTCGCCGCCACCTAATGTCCCCGGCTGGCTCTCCTCCCACTTGCCGCTGTCGCTGTTGCCTCCTCCACCCTACATTTCACAACTTTGACTGAATAGATCACTATTTAATTTTACGCAGGAGCATCAAATGGGGATTGAGCCCTCGGGAATTGCCGTGTGGAGGATTGCCCACATGCCCCATGTCCGATCAGACGGCACACTGCCACTGATGCTGCCGGCAGCCCAGGGGAAGATTGTAAGTGACTAACTCTACTTTTTACACATTCGTCGTTTTCGAAATAATCTGCATCATATCTCATTTGTTCGTAGGATACATATAACGTGGCCATGCGGGAGAAGCACGGTGGGTGCAGACTGTGACCCCAACAACATGCCGGTCGACCCTGTGATCCTCTACGACGAGTTCGGTGGGAGGGCTCATGGCAAGTACAGTGCCATGAACTCCATCGTGTAGCCCGACGCGTACGAGCCCGAGGTCAGGGCATGTCGAGGGCAGGCCTCCGCAGTCGCCCGTGCCCGCGAGGAAGCATAGAACAAGGTTATTGCTGATCTGCAAGAACAACTGTGGACGGATCGAGAGGAGCGAGAGGAAGCAAAGAACAAGGCCATGCGATGTGTGAACGCCGTCTAGGAAGAAAACAAGTACCTGATGCAGCTATACCAACAGGTAATTAACTACATAGCTCGCTATGTTGCCCTTCCTGTTAATTTCAAATGCTAACATTTTCTGTCTACAGGCGTTCCAGTCGGCGGGGACCTCCAACCAGCCACAGATTCCTGGCATCTTCACGCAGACGCCGGGGGCCCCGGCCACACAGTTTGGCACCCTCCCCCCGTTCGTGCCACTATCTTTGTTCCCGATGGTCCACCTACACCGAGGCCTTCACCAGGTGTAATGCATTGCCTCTAATTTTCTACAACAAATTCATATCACTATACAAATAGATAAAGTTTTTAAATATGCGGTTTTCTCCACTATTGCAGGTGTCCGGCTCGGCAACAGCTGCCCCGGCGGTGATTGATTCGCAGGGAGGTGACGACAATGGGACAAGGTCGTCTCTGCTCGAGCAATTCGTCACGGGCATGTTCAATCCTAATCCCGACCTCGACCTTGGTGAAAGAGACAGCGGTTCACAGAGCCAACAGTAGTGTTGTCTCGTATATAATATGTATTCATATTTGACTATGTGAACTATATATTGTGTGTTGTGTTCTAAACTTCGTATTCGATTACGTGAACTATTGCGTTGTATTGCACCTATTTGTTATGTTTTGAGAGATATTAGTAATATTTAATGGTGATTTTCTATTTAGCAACTATGTGGATGTATATGTGCTCAAAAATATGGTGGCTGTGGACTACATGGGCCCCGGGTATCCTCTAGATGGTCCATAAGGGAATAGATGGGGGCGATCCAAGTCGGCCGGTTGGATAAGGACCACTCGGGTTACGGTTTACTTGAATATCAAGGAAGTACCCGAGGATATGATTAAGCTCTGTGTAATTAGAAGATCAATATCTGCATATCATGTAACGGCATAACAGAATTAGGTACCGTGTATCACGTACCACCATGTAACTCTATCCCCTTGTACTATATAAAGGGAGGGGATAGGGGCCGTAGGCATAAGACGATCCAACATCACATTGCATACACGCCATCATCTTGGTCATCTTGCATCCCGCATCTTGATCAAACATAATACCAGAGCACAGGAGTAGGGTATTACCTCGGTGCTGAGGGTCCGAACCTGTATAAATTCCCTATTTTATGCTACCATCTAGTTTGGTTCTTGCTAACGCCCCCTCGTACAAATTCATTGCCGGCGGTGACCCCCAGTTAGTCATCAGTCGATAGTGGCCAGCACCTAATTATGTGTGGATGTGGTTGGCTGAATTGGAAAATGTAAATATGCTATCGATTGGGTATTTTTGCAGGTTGAAGATGAGGTATTTAAAAATATACATCAATTTTTTTGTTGGAACACAAATTCTGTCAGTGGCCTTAGCTCGGCCGCTGACACAGACCGGCTACAGGTGCACCCAAGGCAGATCCCTGCCAAGGCCTATGTTGTCGGCTCCCGAAAAGGCCGTCGACATAAGGTCTAGATACGTTGGTGGTATTCTCTAAAGACTGATGAGGACATCACCACCTCGGATACAACAATTGGACCAACGACCAAAGGCTCCCCTCTTGACCAGCGACTCTCGACCAACTTGCAAGTAATAGTTACACATGCCCGCTCGCAACTTAATTATCAGGTGAATTCGTTACTCGGGTTGTATATTTCTAATTATAAGAATAGACCGCTGCCTAATAAAATTTTCATGCTTAGGAACTTGAGCAAGCAACAGCTACAAGGCAATAAAACAATAACCAATGCAATAAAACAAGGTGAGAATGCAAAGGGATTCCACTCGGCATCCAATGACCAGTCTAATTTCCAAACATCATAGAGAATGCAAACAGACTTTGATTGAGACGTGTGAGCACTCGTTGGAAATATAACTTCACCATCTTTCCAACGGATGTAGCTGGACCTTCAAATTCTAAGCGAGCTGGCCGCAGCAGTCAAATCATTCTCGTAGACAGAACGTGTCTTTTGCTCTTGGTCGATGGCAATTGCGCCACTGTTGACCCATGGTCTAATGGAAATGAGATACATCATCACAACATACTTGTTGATGAAACATTGAGTGCTGAACAATTTACACCACTTCAAAACAATGATGATGGGATAACCATGGTTGGGGAAGTGATTGCTACCCCATGGATAACTTTACATGAAGGAACACTTCTTACAACATCTACAATATTTGAGCAGAACAATAAAGGTAATAATGGTGTTGAATCGATAGTCATCCATGAAGAAGAGGTGAGTTTTTACAACAACACTTGTGCTGAAAGAAAAATATCTTTATCTGAATTTAATATACCTGATTTGCTTAATGTTGAATTGATTACTCGCGACAAAAATCTTAACAAAGCATTCCAAGATAAATCTTTGTGCTATGTGCTATTTGATAAACCTGTTGAACTGTCTAGTGTGAATGATAGGGTTAACGAAATTTCTATTTCCAAATCACTAGATGGTACCTGCAAATTTTATTTGATTGGAGATTATGCTGTGGACAACACTTTTTCATGTGTGTTAAATTTTATCACGACCGATTTGCTTACTGATTTGAGATTGTATTCTTGCAGCACGCCATCCATTTTGCCATATTATTGCAGATAAAGAAATTGTTCGATGATCACTGTCTTAAAAAGAGATCTCCAGTCATTTGCTCATATGACACATGTGAATCATTGGGTAAAAATCTTCATGGCCCAAATAAATCATTGTCTCTTCCAAACAACTTGACCCAATATTTAGTAAAGTTGAGAACCACTTTCTTTCAAGCAATACAGAATGATGAGAACACATGGTTTTTTCCAATACATTTTTTGACTGATGGTACGATAAAATTCTTGCACAAGATAATAAGAATGTCAAAACAATTGATGAATACATATACCATACATATACGTTGTTTTTTTTCTTAAGTACCTTTGCAGATTGTCAAAAGACGAGGACGACTGTACGTGAAGAGGGAAAGATGATAAGACCATGGCAGCTATGCATATATGGAAGTGCTGCTTGTTTTGGAACCCAGTTTGTCCCCTAGAAGCAAATCAAGATTCATGTCATACTATGAAATAGAAGATCAACTGTAGTCGAGTGCGACTCCAAATAAAGAAGGGGAGAATGATGAGGACATCACCACCTTGGATACAACCATTGGACCAACGACCAAAGACTCCCCTCTTGACCAGCGACTCTTGACCAACTTGCAACTACCAGTTACACAAGCCCGCTCGCAACTTAACTATTAGGTGAATTCGTTACTCGGGTTGAATATTTCTAATTATAAGAATAGACCGCTGTCTAATAATATTTTTATGCTCAGGAACTTGAACAAGCAACAGCTACAAAGCAATAAAACAACAACCAATGTAATAAAACAAGGTGGGAATACAAAGAGATTCCACTCGGCATTTAATGACCAATCTAACTTCAAAATGTCATAGAGAATGCAAACAGACTCCGATTGGGAGGTGTGAGCACTCGTTGGAAAGATAACCTCACCATCTTTCCAACGGATCCGGCCGCACCTTCAAGTTCCAGGCAAGCTGGCCACAATAGTCAAATCAATCTTATAGATAGAACCTGTCTTTTGGTCTTCTTGGGTGTTGCATCACCATTACTTTGGGCTGAGTCCACATGTATTCCTAGTGCATGAGAGCACCTCCTATCAGTCATCTCCCTCCCTAAATATTGGACAAGCCTCTTCTTTTCTTCTTTATGTTTTGTTTAGATTAGTTGCCTCCAAGTGTGGAACTATATCACTTGTTCTCTTGACTCGGCTAGAGCAGCAGTAAACAACTTTAGAACCTCAGTTTGTGTGTGTGCTTCACCCTTGTTCTTACTAGTTCTTCGATTGCTTGCAAGGATAGACCCTCGTTGGTCAGGTCATCCGTGTCTTAACACGGTTGATAACAATCAGGAGTGTGGTTTAGTGATTGCGGATGCTTATCCTTGTGTGGTTCATAGCCAGATCGCCAAAGTCATCCTCCACCCAAATCGAAGTTATCCCCTCACCGAAAGATTGGGAACCCGTGGGCGCATCAAAGACCGACGACAAAAGTATGCGCGAGGGGGGCCTAGAAGCCCGCCTCGGCAGATCTATGTTGGTGATATTATCTTGGGCCGTCGACATTAAAGTTGCCATATGTCGGCCACTGGTTCCTTCTATGGGCCACACGTCAGAACATCGTCAAACGGGGCGGGCCGTTTGACATGGGCTATGTCGGCAGTTAAATTGGCCGCCGACACATACCTTGCCGAGGCACCATTCCCGGGGTGTGGCTTTGTCGTCGGGGCCGCCGGCAGAAATGGGCTTTGTCGATGGAGTTGCGTCGGCGGAGTTGTGTCGGCAGCCGGCCACCGACACAAGTTTATGTTGGCAGTATTTCGGCCTGTGTCGGCAATTTTAGCCGCCGACACTGATCACGGTTTCTGTAGTGTCTATGTACTTGCGAGGTTTACGCCCGTGGCGTCTGGCATTAGTTTCGTAAGGCGCAAGTGCATTTTGGATTTTTCCCCTTGGGCTGACGTGGCGCAACCTGGTTGCACCACGTGGCTCAATCAAAGGAAGTAATTCAACTAAGCTTGGTCATCAATTACCAAAACCAAAACACAGGCAGGGAGACGTGGCGCAACCTGGTTGCACCATGTGGCTCAATCAAAGGAAGTAATTCAACTATTTGTGAATTGTAATCTTTTAAAGACAGCTAAATTTTTGCATGGACATCTATATGAAATTACGGTTTTACATGCTTTTAAACTATAGTTATTTTTTCAAAATTTATTTTTAAATTCTATTATTTCTTAACTCATTTAGTAGAAGTTACATTTCTAGTGCTTAATTCATTTATGCATCCTTACCATGATTTTTTTCCTTACCATGATTTTTTTGTTGCTCTTAGAATTCTTTTAGATTTGTTAGATTTTTTAATTTTTTGAATTTTTTTTTCTTAGGGTGACAGCTAGGGGCTAACATAGTAATAATGATACTGATGTTCATATTTGGTTCATTGGCTCCCCAGGCCTAGTTGCCTTGTCCTGCTCCACTTGCCCGATCGAACAGGAAAAGTAAGAAAAAAAAGGTGGTTTACTTTCTCTTCTGGCCTCCACCATGGTTCGAATTTTTTAAAAAAATTCTATCGTAGGTTTACATTTTTTTCATGAATATTTTATCCCATTTTAGTGAAAATTTAAATTTACCAAAAATTGACAATTTTTAGAAAAATTTTGAATGGTGGATTTTGATTTTTGCCACATTATAGCCAACATGTACACGGTGCTTAGTTCCTTATATATTTGTGGTTAATATACAAGTATCGTCAAGCCATTAAGGACATATAAAGAACGTTTCCAATACATTTTCTAATACATGTAAGCTATGATCGTATTTGGTTCCTTCGTTCACCGGTTCACCGGGCCTAGTTGCATTGTGCTTGATTCGAGCTGATCGCAAGCAAGCTGAGGCAGTAAAAACTTGAGCTCGGTTAATTTGGCTTGAACTCGGCTCGTGATCGATTTGGAATCAGTATGAAGCTTGGGTTAGGCTTGATATCAAGCTCGATGGATGCTCGGTTAGGCTAGAGCTTAGCTCAGTTGAGCTCGACTAAAGAAGATGATGCTGTTATAGCGGAGAATATAAGGTTATGTGAGCTTAAATTGGCTCGATTTCAAGCTCAAGTTCAGCTCAAATTATTTAGACTAGTTGGTTTGTAAAGAGGCACAACTGGTAAGCGTTGTTTGTCCTTATTTAAACTCATGCTCAGCTCAATTAGACTCGTGTTTAGGACTGGGCTTGAGATCGACTTGCTTAGTCGTTGAGCTCGATCCAGTCTCGAGTAGCTCATCGAGCCCAAACTTTCGGTCTAGCTCCTTCTCCACTTGCCTCACTGAGCAGGAAAATAAGAAAAAAGAAGTGGTCTAGTTTCTCTTCTAGCCTCCTCCACCCTTTTAAGTTCAAAACAAAATTTAAAATTCTATAATCGGTTAACATTTTTCACGAAAATTTTATCCCATTTTTAGTGTAAATTTAAATTTACCAAAATTGAAACTTTTTATCAAAATTTAGAATGACGGATTTTAATTTTTTGCCCAGT
>SPJY01031217.1:23117-41466 GCA_005191435.1 Raddia distichophylla
ATTCCTATGGAACAAAAACAATTTATACCATTTTTAGTCCCAAGATTTCATCTTTCGATCCAAGGATTCAAATGGTACCATTTCTCATGAAAATATAGAATTTGTCATTGTCTTTTCGCTGTGGTACAGTAAATTTTGTACCAGTAATGCTCAACTCTACATTGTTTACACTAATAAATTAACATGCTCCCCCTAAAAAGGGTTTTACTTGCTAAACTTATTCTCAATGACAATTCATCTTTTGAGTTCTGTGGACAATTTTGGGTGATTGATCAATTGATGCATTAGAAAGAAGACTGCACAAGACTAATATAAATGGTGAAAATGGATGTTTCGTCCTGCTTATAGCAACTTTTGTCTTTTTTTGATATCTTTTTAATTTTATTTTGCAATTCGGATTCAAGGCCTTTTCTGCTGTCCTGCAGATCCAAATATTCACATAATTTCGCTGGAAGATCTTCTCTTTACTGCATTTTTATGTTGTGTGCCTAATTCCTGGTCAAAACAGGGGTACTTTCTCAAGTATGGCTTGTCTGCTGCTTGCCACTTGTAGGGTTGTCCACAACATCTGTCATGACCTTGCTTTCACTAAATTGAAAGTTTCTACAAGTATGGTTGGATGTAATAGAGCATACAATGAGTAGCCCTTTTCTGTGATGATGACCTTATTTTGTGAAATTCTTATGTTGAACTTATTATCCGAGAGGGTCGTATAACTTCGTATAATGTATGCTATACGAAGTTATTACGGTAACCAGCGTGCGTGCTCGCTGCCCGTGCGTGCATGCAGGTAGTACAACACCGCCAATCCATCCACATCCTCCACCGATGAGTGCAGGAGGTTTGTGTATATAAGTATAGGCCTCGAGGCGGTAAGCCCCTGGAGGCTGGAGGCATCACCAGGAGCAGAGAAACGCGAGGAGGCCCCTGCAGGAGCGAGCTGGGAACACATGGTGAAGAGGCGGGGTTTTTGGCTTGGCCCTGGCCCAGCTCCAGCTCCCATGTGTTCTCAGGTCGCCCCGGCTGAGGTCTCCTCGCCGCCGGCGGCTCGGTTGCGTGGTCAGCGCGCACGCGCGAGTTGTGCCTCTTCCTCCACATCAGGTAAGTGTCACTGTGTCATTATATGTCATTTTATTGCCAAGTAACAGTTTGTTATCTGGGGTTGCTTCGGTTGAATGATGTAATATGCGTGGTTCTTATTATGTTACAGTGCCACCACCACCTAGGGGAGGTGGGGTGTAGCGGTAAAATGGGATTTGGATTCTGTTGGAACATTGATTTGGCCGGGTTAAAATCAAAATGTTTGGTTCGGCTTAGATTAATTTTTTCTCAGAAATGAAAGCCGAAGGAGAGAGAACATTTTAGTATAGATTGTTACGGTGTAATAACGGTTGCGGAAAAAATGATACTAAAATTTATTAAGAAATGGAAGCAAAAAGACAACCTTTTATTATGCAGAAGTAAAAGTAAAATTCTGCGAGTATGTCTCAATTGAGATAAGCAAAATGGTACCACTATATCCATCGCGCACCCAATCTCTACCACTTCTTTCTCGCTGTTTCTTTTTCTTATTTTCTCTCATGCATCTTTGGTTCTTTCTTAAAGTATCATAATCGGGCTTGAACAATGCTTCGACCAGTCAGCGGACGGTTTTGAAGAGAGTTCGCATATGTGGCATGCGTAGTGCTAATGTGGTAGCCATGTTAACACTATGTTGGTGCCACATCCACTTTTTATCTCTCCTTTCTTTTTAATTTAATCAAGTTTAAATTTTAAGCTTTGAAATATGTGATTTTAACCTCAAACTAAAAAATTGACCAGATTTTAAATGTTGAAATGAATTTAAGCTTACTAGATTTGAACGCATCAAAATTCAAACTTCACAAATCAAATGTAAATTAAAAAAACTCGAATTCAATCAATTAACTTTAAAATGTGAAGAAGGGAAACGGGTCGGCTACGCGAGCAACAATTTCAAAAGTTTTACCACGATTCACCCAAGATCGCATGCAACAGATCGTTACCCTTAATGCACAGGTGCAGCAGCGGCAGCAGACTCGCGCGTGTAGAGGAAATAGACGTACACGTCCCAATCACCACCGAGCAGGTCGCACCGTAGTCGGGGTCGAGTGCCGACTGGTCGGAGAGGTCGCCGATTCCTTGCTGGTGCTTGCCGAGGCGCTTGCCGAGCAGATCGTCGAGGTTTGAAGATCCAACCGAGTCAGCGTGTCCGCGTACGGTAGCGCCTCTAGCGTGAGCAGGAATGCCGCGTGGGGTGTGCTAGCACCTTGCCGCACGGCTAGGGTTGTGGGGAGCGGGGCGCTAGTGGGCTTCGGCCTGCTAGGGTTCCACCTCCCACGTGGATCACATCCACGCATAAACCCATTAAATAGTTCCAACCCGTTAAGTGTGTGACCCGTTTGGTTCAGTGCAAGTCGGCAGTGGATCCAATCCAACAATCAACATAGGCACCTAGCATTATGTATTGACCCCCAAATGCACAGAATTAATATTCGGCTGAACCTTTGATACATCCATGTATACCGATCCCTTTGCCATACGATACCAGTTAAGCTTAAAGCGAGATGCGCGCCACCCTTGTTAATAACTCAACCACTTCATTCGACAGTGTGATGGATACAAATCATGACTAACATCTAGTCACATTAGTACGGCCGTGCACTTTCACTATCCATCCACATGAGGGGTCCAGAGGTATCTCTTCCGTTATCCAGAAGGGGCAAATTATATCTTAATCATCACACCCCTAGCTATGTATCGTGGTATACCCAGTAGTCATCTTTGTAACTATCCAGTTACGGTGTAGCGTTTGATGACACCAAAGCATACGAGTCAACATGCTGGGCATCTATGACAATCTCAGATCTAAGGACTATATAGGTGTACCACTCGAGACTATATGCTGATGACACTATAAGAGATAACAACTCACAACGTCTCGGAGTAGGTATGTCCGACTACCCATGTTATTCAACATGTCACTACAACATAACCAGCCTATTCAAACACATACTTAGCATCATATATGGCTTGTGATGCAGAAAACTCAGAGTACATGTCTACTCCAACACACACTAGCATCACATATTAGTTATGATGCTAAAAAAAAGTCCTGCATCACATATTATGTGTTACTGACAAACATGTGTCGAATCATTGAATTTACTCATGAAAACCTTTCTTGTTCCACAACCTAGCATCACTTAATAAACTTGTTGCTACATGTTAGGTATGTATAGCGTGCTTAGCATAAGAAAAATTTTATTACAAAAACTAGGCCATAAATTTAATCCCCCTTCATTAAATCGCCATATAGCTCCCATTAAATTTTATAGGTCACTCACGATAGTGAAAAAAATCACTCTTAAGCTCGGCTAGTGAAATTTCCTTCCCGCTAATGTTTTGTTTTCCAATTCCCGTGTTAGTAAATTATTTTTCCCTTTGCCCTCTTGTCCTCAAATTTAATAGACAATTCTTGGTGGCAAAAAAAAATTTTCCCTCCTAACCACTGCCAGTGAAAGGCCTTTTCGCTAATGAAAGTTTTTCTAATTCCCATGATAGGGAATTATTTTCCCCTCCTCCCTCTAGTACCTCTAATACCTCCACTTAATATTGTTCCCGTCTGTTTCCCATTCACCCCACCTGGGGCGAAGGAAACATGGAGGCGCGACGACAACAAACTATTGTGGCAACGTGTTCGACACCCCTGAGAGCCTTACGCTGCGGTGTAGTGTGCAGAGGTGAAACCGGGTCGGGTACTACCCGAAGGGTACCCGACCCCGATTACATGCGGGTAGGGAACGAGTATAATTTTCTGCTGACCGTTAGGTTCGGGTTTGGATTCGGATACCACCCGGTTAGTTTTGTTCGTATTTGGATCGGATATGGGACGTTTGGAATCTGATAAAATTCGGTCAAGTTTAGGTACTCCCTTCAAAAATAAAAATGGGTACTTGCTCACAAGGCCCACAACCAGTGTGTTTATCCACTCAACCAGTTAAAACGAATCGTTCCTCCACTCTCACGAGCTAGCCGCCGCCCCAAACCCTAGCTGCCGCCCTCTGCTCCTCTGCCGTCGCCCGGCGTCGTCCCTCCACCGCGCGCTGCGCCGGCCGTCCCCCAAGCGTCGCCCCACGCCGCTCCTCCGCTTTTCCGTCGAGCGCCCGACGTCGCCCATCCACCGTTTGCCCCTCTGCCGAGCTCCTGGCGCCGCCGCCCCTCTACCGAGTTCTCGGCGCCTCCGCCGAGCGCCACCCCTCCGCCGAGCTTCCCGGCACCACCCCTCCGTTGAGCTTCCCTCTGCGTTTCGGTACAAGCCTAATTCAGTTTATGATTGTTTTTCTTTGAATGCCTGGTAAATTTAAGAACACAAGCTAACATAGATTGACATTTGACTCATTATCTGCATAGATGGTTCGTCCTTAGAAGATGGTCATTAAAATTTACAGACTTGATTGTTCATTCGCAAAAGCTGATCATGCTACATAAATTTGCAGAAGCATATCAGCATTTTTATGTTGTGTCATTTCTATTTATATTGGGATTCCATGACATCGAAATGAGCGCGGAATGGTCTTTGTTTAATGACCACTGCAGGTATGTCGGTACTCCGAGATTTCATCTTATTGTAGATGTGCGCATCTTGACTTCCTCATCACATCTATAATCACGCTCTTGGTTACGCTTGTTTTTGTCAATGTTCATAGTTATGCCATTTCGTTAGATATGCAATTATCATTGTAGCATTTTGGGTAAATTACATTTGCCCTCTTTTCTTCTGAAAGCTCGCGTGGTCTGAAGTACCCATACATGGTCAAGCGGCTAGCGAGCATGGTTATATCAGGAGCTGCTGTGACTACTGTCAGCTTAGAAAAAAGGGTCACATACCCTTATTTGACTGTTTATTTGGTTTCTTATGTGGACAATATAATATTTATTAGATGGAAGAGGAGTTTGAGCTGTTGAAATCCACTTTGAGGAAAGCAGGTTTTCAATAAGAACAGACAACTTGTATCCTTGACATCTTATAATATACGAGAAATTTCAACCTCACGCCTCACTTGCCTGTTAGTTTTCTTTGACAAGATATAGTTTTAACCAGAGAATGGTACATAAATGTATTAGCAAGAATACGCATAAATGCATTTCGCATTGAATTGATCGCAAGTTCTTATGAGGATCTTCTATCCTCAGCGGCAGCCTCAGTAGCATGTGATGCATCAGTTGGCAATGCTGTTAATATGCTCCCCTCTTTCTACAACCATGATTGTGGTATGGCTTTTCACATATTCCTATGGAACAAAAACAATTTATACCATTTTTAGTTCCAAGATTTCATCTTTCGATCCAAGGATTTGTCATTGTCTTTTCGCTGTGGTACAGTAAATTTTGTACCAGTAATGCTCAACTCTACATTGTTTACACTAATAAATTAACATGCTCCCCCTAAAAAGGGTTTTACTTGCTAAACTTATTCTCAATGACAATTCATCTTTTGAGTTCTGTGGACAATTTTGGGTGATTGATCAATTGATGCATTAGAAAGAAGACTGCACAAGACTAATATAAATGGTGAAAATGGATGTTTCGTCCTGCTTATAGCAACTTTTGTCTTTTTTTGATATCTTTTTAATTTTATTTTGCAATTCGGATTCAAGGCCTTTTCTGCTGTCCTGCAGATCCAAATATTCACATAATTTCGCTGGAAGATCTTCTCTTTACTGCATTTTTATGTTGTGTGCCTAATTCCTGGTCAAAACAGGGGTACTTTCTCAAGTATGGCTTGTCTGCTGCTTGCCACTTGTAGGGTTGTCCACAACATCTGTCATGACCTTGCTTTCACTAAATTGAAAGTTTCTACAAGTATGGTTGGATGTAATAGAGCATACAATGAGTAGCCCTTTTCTGTGATGATGACCTTATTTTGTGAAATTCTTATGTTGAACTTATTATCCGAGAGGGAACATTTTTCTACATTATGCAACTTCCTCATTTTAACAAGAACCGTATCAATTGATGTTGCCTTTTCGTTATGAATGATGGTTTGCAACGAAACATTGTATCTTAATGTTAAAGATATGCAAATTGTGTTTTGGATCACTGTTGCATTGCTTATGGCCTGGTAGTTTAGTGCTTGATTGATTGCCTAGTGCCCTAGCGCCTAGTTAATTGATTGTTCATCAACAGTTCACTGTTACCATGCACTACGATTTTTTCTGTAAATATATCTGCCCTTTTGTTTCCTCTCTCTTTCTTTGAACTTTAGTTGAAAATATAGATGGCTTTCTAAGTTTCCATTGAACTTGCTTTGCGCCTTTATTAGCATCATTTTGAAAGTTTATCATAAGATCATTTGTTGTTGCTTATGTAAATTGCCCTTCTTGCAAGTTCAATTTCTTAATTTTGTGGCACAAGGCAATGTTTTTGACAACTATACTAATATTCTCGTTCTTTTTCTTTGACTAAGGTATTGTTCCAGTTACAAAATGTCTACCAAGTATTGCTTCTATGTTGAGACCGATAAAAAGATTGACGATTCTGTAGGGCCTTCAGAAGAAGAGGGAGAAAGAGCATATTGTGTTAAACCAATCCATGATGAGAGATGGGAAGTTCAGATAGAAAAGAATAGGAATTAAGTTGACATTTTTGTTGTATTTCATATTTTTAAGTCAATTATTAATTACTTGTTAGCTTCTATATGTATGGATGAAGGAGTTGTTTTTCATTTTTATGTGAAGTGATGTACATTACATTATATTTAAACGAATGAAATTCATTTTTTGATTATTGCCCATATTTAGAGTTGTTTAAGATCAATTTTAGTAAATTATGTGTGACAGTTATATTATCGATAAATAATAATATAATTATAAAAATACGCATTTAATGATGTCGCAATAGACCTTTTAAGTGATGCTGTCAAATACTACCAATTTAATACATACATGTGATGCTAAATGCATGTTGCTAGCTAGCTGCACATATACAAACTTATTGCATCATATAGTTTGTGATGCAACATACAACTAGCAACACCACCTATAACAACACATACGTTATGTGATGCTGTTGATGCCAGCAACACATATACGTACATATAGCATCATATGAGTATGTTGCAATAGGCCATTCCCCTTGTAGTGTGTGTTCATACCATTTGTGTGATATCTCCATATTTATGGTATGTGAAACATTACCATCAACCAATACGTATGTTGATCAAATCATAACCGCTTTTCAAAATAATATGGATCAGGGTCACGTCTAGAATAATGCCACTTAACAATGTGTTTCACAATCAAGTCATACCCAATGGACAAAGTCATGGCATTTATTCAGGAAACCGATAAACAATGTTATCAGAAGTACATGAACAAAGACGTGGTACAATCATCATTATGATTGATCTAGGGCATATTCCTTTTAATCTCCCACTTGCACTAGAGTCAATCATATAAGTATCGAATACACATTGCTCTTGTGTGCGCCTCATGCTTCGGTTGTGGAAGGGGCTTGGTCAACGAATCAGCCACGATTAGATCCATGTGCACTTTGTAAACTTTCACATCACCTCTCTTAATGATCTCTCGATTAGGTTGTATCGCCTGAGTTTATGCTTGGACATTTGGTGAGACCTAGGCTCTTTCGTTTGTGCAATGGAACCACTATTGTCACAATACAGGTCCACTGAACAGGATGCACTAGCGACTATGCCCAATTCAAAAACAAATTTTCTGATCCAAACCGCTTACTTTGCTGCTTCAGAGGTTGTAATGTACTTGGCATCCGTCGTGGAATCTACTATTATTTTTTGCTTGGAACTCTTCCAGCTCACTGCCCCACCATTGAGATAGAATACAGACCCGGATTGCAATCTCGAATGATCTCTGTTGATTTGGAAGCTAGCGTCGGCGTAACCCTTTACGACGAGCTCCTACTCTCCTTCAAAGACCAAGAACGTCTTCTTAGTCCTTCACAAGTATTTAAAAATGTTCTTTACAACCACCCAGTGACCATCACCATGATTTGATTGGTATCTGCTCATGACACTCAGAGCATATGAAACATCTAGGCGTGTACATAGTATAGCGTACATGGTGGATCCAATAGCCGAAGCGTCCGGAGTCCGACTCGTTCTCTGTTGCTTATCAGGTGTCGAAGCACACTAAGTCTTGCTGAGACTTACACTATGTGACAGTGGCAAGAAACCTTTTTTGGAATCGTGCATGCTGAACCGTTTCAGCACCTTATCAATGTACGTAGTCTGGCTTAATCTAATTAATCTTTTTGATCTATCTCTATAGAGCTTTACGCCCAAAATATAAGCTGCATCTCCCAAGTCTTTCACTGAGAAACACTCTTAGATAAGCTTGTACAACATCAAACATTGGAATGTCATTTCCGATAAACAGTATGTCATCCACATACAAGACCAGAAATGCCAGTGCGCTCCCACTAGCATTCTTGTAAATACAAGCCTGTTCTTCATTCTTGATGAAGCCAAACTCTTTGACAACTTCAAAAAACCGAGATGCTTGCTTCAGTCCATAGATTAACTTCCTAAGCTTACATACCTTACCAGCATTAGTAGGATCGACAAAACGCTCGCGTTGTACCATGTACACATGCTAGCTTAGGTTTCCATTAAGGAAAGCCGTTTTGACATTCATCTGCCAAATCTCATAATCATGATACGTGGCAATTGCTAGCATGATCCGGATAGATTACACCATGGCGAACATGCGAATAAGTTTTATCATGGTCAACACCATGAATCTGCTTATACCCTTTAGCCAACAAACGTGCCTTGAAAATATGAACATTTCCATCAGCGTCTATCTTTTTTTTAAAAGACCCATTTGCACTCGATAGTTTTTACACTGTCCGGCAGAACAACCAAGTTCCAAACTTGATTATCATACATTGACTTTCTCTCGATCGGATCTCATGGCCTCTAGCCATTTCTAAGAGACCGGGCCTACCATTTCTTCTTCATAGTTCTTGGGCTCGTCATTTTTCAAAAATAACACATCGTGTTGCTCCGTCGTGAGGAACACAAACCTCTCAGGAGCACGACTTGCTCGCGAGGACCTCCGTGGGGCTAGTATTTCATCAATAGGTACAATAATACCTTGCTCAGGCATACCCCTATCGCATCAGGCAATCCGTTCTCTTCCTAGGACTGGGCCTAAGGTGCCACTTTGGCCCTACAGGGTGAGGTTAGATGACGTCAGCAGGCGTAATCCAATTCTCAACATCGGGGATCATCCTTGTGCAGGTCACGTGCAACTATGCACCGATCTAGTTGTCTTGATATTCTCAACGATATGAGGTGTGATCAGAAGTCACACCACGTTTCCTATCGCTCGGGTTCGAACGTTCGGAACAGCTGATGGAAGAAGAAGAAGTTTTTCATTTTTATGTGAAGTGATGTACATTACATTATATTTGAACAAATAAAATTCGTTTTTTGATTATTGCCCATATTTAGAGTTGTTTAAGATCAATTTTAGTAAATTATGTGTGACAATTATATTATCTACAAAAAATAATATAATTATATAAATACGCATTTAATGATGTTGCAATAGACCGTTTAAGTGATGCTGTCAAATACTATCAATTTAATACATACATGTGATGCTAAATGCATGTTTCTAGCTAGCAACACATATACAAACCTATTGCACCATATAGTTTGTGATGCAGCTTACAACTAGCAACACCATCTATAACAACACTTACGTTATGTGATGCTGTTGATGCCTGCAACAGATATACGTACATATAGCACCATATGACTATGTTGCTATAGGCCATTCCCCTTGTAGTGATGCTAGTAGTGTGTTTGAGATATCTGAAAATTCTTTTCACAGCACTCAAATACATCTCTCTAGGGGAGGCTTGAAATCTAGCACACATGCACACACTAAACATGATGTCCGGTCTAGATGCAGTCAAATAGAGCAAAGCACCAATTATGGAACGATAAAGCTTTTGATTGATATGATTACTTTCGTTGTTGAGGTCGAGGTGGCAGTTCGTCCCCATCGGTGTTCGGATTGGCTTGCAATCAGTCATGTTGAAGCGCATGAGGAGGTCGTGGATGTACTTCTCCTGCCATATGAACGTCCCGGTCCTGAGTTGATTGATTTGAAATCCCAAGAAGTTCAATTCGCCCATCATCGACATCTCGAACTTCTTGCTCATCATGTCGCTGAACTTTGTGACCAAGGACTCATTTGTGCCACCGAAGATGATGTCATCCACATAGACCTGGCACAGGAACAAATTTGCATCCACCACCTTAGTGAATAGAGCCGTGTCGATCCTTACAACCGTGAATCCCTTGCCGATGAGAAAGTCCCTTAGCATTTCGTACCACGCCCTGGATGCTTGCTTGAGACCATACAAAGTTTTCGACAGTTTGGACATATCATCGAGCTGTTGTGGGTCCTCGAAGCCTAGAAATTGCTCAACATACACCAATTCCCCAATGTAGCCGTTCAGGAATGCACTCTTGACGTCCATCTGCCTAAGCACAATGTTCTGACATGTTGCAAATGCCACAAGCAGTCTGATAGCATCTAAACGCGCCACTGGAGCATAAGTGTCACCACAATCCACTCCCTCGATCTGTGTGAAGTCTTGAGCCACAAGTCTAGCCTTATTGCGCAACACCACTCCAAGCTCATCTTGTTTGTTCTTAAATATCCACTTGGTGCCTATTGCATTATGGTTCTTTGACCTCTCAACTAGCGTCGAGACTTGGTTTCTCTCAGAGTTGTTCAGCTCCTTATACATTGCATTGATCCAGTCTGGGTCACTCAATGCCTCTTCCTCTTTCTTTAGCTCAAACTCAGACACAAACGCCGTGTGCTCACAAAAGTTTGCCATAACACTGATCTCACTGAAGCTAACTATCCCTGACTTTGTTTGTACACCTTGTGTCAAGTCCCCAATCACTTAATCAACTGGATGATCACGAGCAATGGTGTGATGGGTCTTGTTCAACTGGGGTGGTGACTCGACTGACTCTACATCTCGCTCACAAACTGTCTCTGCTTCTGAAGTTAGCTTCATACTTGAGCTATCTTGAGGCAAGACTCCTCCTGAGTCTGGCACTGGTTCTGGTGTGAGAGGTGGTTGAAATGTCTCACTCTTTCTTGAAACCTCAATAGGCCTCACATCTCAAACCGATATCTCCTCCACTGCCCTTGCCAACTGCTCACCATCCAAATCATCCAAGTTCTCATGTTCTTTTTGGCTCCCATTTGACTCATCAAACTTCACATCACAGGTCTCCTCAATCTGTCCACTGTTCTCATTGTAAATCCTGAAGGAAGATCCTCTAGCTGAGTACCCCAAGAAGATTCCCGTGTCAACTCTGCTCTGGAACTTGCCCAAGTACTCCCGCTTCTTCTTGATGTAAACCTTGCAGCCAAAGACCCTGAAGTAGGAGATATTGGGTCGTCTTCCCACAAGCAGCTTATAGGATGTCTTTTTCAGAAACTTGTGAAGATATAGCCTATTGATGCAGTAGCAGGCTGTGTTGATTGTTTCAGCTCAGAACAGATGTGAAGTCTTGTATTCATCTAACATTGTCCTTGCCATCTCGATGAGTGTCCTGTTCTTCCTCTCAATTTTTCCATTTTGCTGAGGAGTGTAGGTGGCCGAGAACTGGTGATCAATACCAAACTTATCACAGAACAGCTCAATAGAAGTGTTAGTTAACTCCGTTCCATTGTCACTTCTCACCTTCTTAAGGGTACAATCAAAAGCATTTTGGGCTTTCTTTACCAACTTTTTGAAAACATCTCCAGTTGGAGTTTTGTCGTGTAGAAAGAATACCCAAGTGTATCAGAAGAAATCATCAACAATGACTAAGCAATAGAAATTTTCTCCGATACTCACATATGTTGTTGGCTCAAAAAGATCCATGTGTATAAGTTGAGAGGTCGAGATGTAGACATCACATTCTTGGTAGGATATGAGTTTGTCATTTGCTTGTCAGCCTGACAGGCACTGCAAAGCTTGTCTTTCTTGAATGTCTAATCTTGCATTCTAAGAACCAACTCGTTTTTGAAAGTTTCTTCAAATTTGCCACGCCGACATGCCCAGGACGCCTATGCCAAAGCCAACCAAGAGAGACTTTGGCGACAAGACAAGTCAAGACGGATGCAGCAGCCTCATTAAAGTTCATCAGAAATAAGTTTTCAAAATGAAAGCCTTTAAACACAAGTTTTCATTTTTGTCCAAAACCAACAAGCTCTCAGGTGAAAAATTACAATGGAACCCCAAATCATATATTTGGACAACAGAAAGGAGGTTATAGTTCAAAGTTTTCACTAGTAGCACATTGTCAATTGAAAGATCTGAAGAGATTGATACCTTTCCAACTCCAAGTACCATACTCTTGCTTCCATCTTCAAAAGTGACCTTAGGGGGAATCTTACCTTCCTCCCCTATTGAGGTGAACAACCGACGGTTGCCGGTCATGTGTTGGGTGCACCCACTATCGATGTTCCAATGACACCTATAATGAGAAAAGATCACTTATGTGACTCAGGGACCCGCAAAGAAGGTCTCCGAGGGTTAGCTATCAAACTAGAAGCAACAGGAGTAAATAGATCAATCAACGACTTGGACACCCAAACTTATGTCTTATGCTCATTATCAGCCTTGAGCCCAACAAATCTAGCTTTCACCCTACCTTGGACATTTTTCTTGAGCAGGTAGTGATCATACAACTTAGTATGTGCTATTGGGAATCTTGGTTATGTGTGATCGGGAGTGTTGCGGTTCTGGTTGGTAGGAGGATTTGGCCTACCATTGTTGCGACTAGGAGGACCATTCCAGAAGTTTTGTCTAGGTGATTGCCAAGTGTTGTACCTAGGACCATATTGCCAAGCACTATTGTTTCTTTATTGCCATGTGGAGTTATAGTGCCTAGCAGGTCCTTGCCAAGTGTTGAAGTGCTAAATGTGTTGCACATGAGTTATGTTTCTAGTGCTCACATTTTTATGTTCAGAGTTATTAGCTTGTATGTTCTTTTCAGAATATGCATCATAGTAGTTTTGCCTCATGCTAGATGCTCGAGGAGAACTTGTTTTCTTCCTTTCCTTTGGCTTCTCTGTGATAAAACCCAAGTCACCCTTTTGAGAAGATTTCCTTTGTTCCTTAAGCATCTTATCTAAGTCGAGACTACCCTCATAACACTTTCCAAGACCTTTATCAAAATTTTCAAGCTTAGACTTCAACTCAGCATTTTCAATAGCTAGTTCCTTAGCAGCTAGAGCAAATTTGCAATTATCTGAAATACAAGCATAAGCATTGCTAGAGGTACCACTAGAGGTAGAAGAAATCACATTGCAGTCATGACTCACATCAGAACTGCCAAGATTCAAATCAACAACAGGAGCAGTAGCAACAGTTATGGCACAATCAGAAGTATCATTAGCAACATCACTAAAGCAATTTATGAAATCAATAACATGAGCAACAGGTAAGGGATCAACAGCAACATTCTTAGTTAGAAGAGACTCATGCTTTTCTTTAAGACCATGATATGTGGACATGAGGTAATCTAGAGAAACATTCTAAGCATCACGATCCTCTTCAAGCATATTGTATCTAGTGGACAACGAACTATGTGAGCTTAGCAAGATGTCATGTTCAGTTTTTTCTGAGTCATGTCTAGATGTAAGATCATCATACTTGGCATTCAAAGCACTAAAAGACTCCTCAAGTCTAGTATATTGCTATCTCTCTTTTTACAAGAAATCAAGTTCTTGTGCAAGATAAGTAGTAGCTGTTTGCTGATTCTCATCAACAGAAACAGTGTCAGAGTCACTGACCTCATTGACAGCCGGTTTGGCCATCAAACACTTGTGAGTGTCGGGAGGTGTTGATGAAGCCTCAGATGTAGTGGAAGTAGAGGAAGCAGATCCGTCATCATCGGAGTACCACTCTTGAAACTTGGTGACCGCCGTGAGGCAACTTGGAGGGAATGCTAGCGGTGGTGGCACAGACTGAGTGATTGCCATGCTGGCCAATCCTTGGCCACTTGACTCCTCATCAGAAGCTGGAGAGTCGGTAGAGCTGTCGTCTGTGACCCACTCCCCCACAACAGCCAGCCACTTGCCTTTCTTGGAAAAACCTTTGAAGCCTGACTTTTGAAATCTCTTCCTCCTGTCTTTATCCTTATACTTCTGCTTCTCACCATCACCCTTATCCTTGGCCTTTTCCTTGCACTTAATGTTTCCTTTCTGGGGGCATATTGAAGCTATGTGACCCTTTTCTTGACACTCATAGCATCGGAGTGATGCATATGAGTTCCTCCCAGACTTTTTCTTGTCACCGTATCTATTGTTTCTCATGAACCGAGCAGCATTCTTCATGAACAACTCCAGTTGCTCAAACCCAGCCTCGAACTGACTCAGGGTCATTTCTCCATCATCTCTATCTGAGCTTGTCTTGATGCCACTTGGCTTGGATCCACTCGCCTTAAGGGCAACAACCTTGTTCTTCTCAGATGCAGATGGTTCCATATGCTCAATGATGAGCATCTCATGAGCCGTGAGCTTGCTCAGGAGAGCAGTGGGAACAAGCTTCTCGACTTCACCATTGTTGGAGAGGTACGTGATGATATCACGGTACTCTTGCCCTAGCAACACCCAGATCATTTTTCTGCACACATCAACATCTAACATAGAAGAACTGAACCCGTTTAGCTCATTGATTATGGGGTTAAGTCTTGAAAACATTTCATTAACTTTCTTATTTGGAAACATATTGAATTGATCAAATTTTTCCTTGACCACCACCAACTTGCCCTCTTTGACAGAGGTTGTCCCCTCATGGATCTCTATGAGTGATTTCTAAACATCTTGTGCAGTGGGAAGGTTGCTAACTCTATCGAACACATCCATGCTCAAACCACAGAACAATGCATTCATGGCCTTAGCAACTAATTCAAGTAACTTAGTTTGCTCAGGTGTGGGAATGGTGTCCTTTGCAATTGTAAAGCCTAGAGGAGACTTTACAACCTTCCAAACATCTAAGCCCATGGACTGGAGATAGACAACCATGTGTCTCTTCTAGAAAGCAAAGTGAGAACCATTAAACAGAGAAATTCTATTACAAGCAACACAACCCCCGTCGGCTATATCTAATGCGGTTAAGCACTAACTAGAGAACACAGCTCTGATACCACATGTAAGGATCTTAGGACGAGAGGGGGGGGGGGGGGAATCGGCTAGTTCAAATTTTAACTTTGATTTCCTTTATTGATTAGTCTAATTTATGGCCCAAGCTAGCGCAAAAAAAAAACTAGAGTTCTAAGATCGGAAGAGAACTACGCGTAGTAATTGAGCATAGATTCGACTATTAGGAGGGTCAATGGCACTCACACACAAACGATCTCAATATAATGTGCGGAAATGTAAAGGGTGAAGAACGGGAGACGCAAACCGAGTTGTTTACCGAATTTCGGTGCTCAACATATGAACACCAACATCTTCGTTGAGGAAACTTCTCACAGAGAGAAGTCGGGACTCTTTCATCCCTAGCCCTCAATCCACTTGTGGTAGCTCTTCACCAACACATGGTAGGCGAGCTCCAAACCTTCACACGGAAGCGAGTTTTCTCACAAGTGAGAGCTTCTCACATCGTCGACACACGACGATGACCACCGACACACGGTGGGTTTTGACCTCAATACATGAGGCACCTCTGACACACGGAGGATTTACGGGCACCGCCAACACACGGCGATGACCACCGACACACGGTGGGTTTCTCCTCAACACACGGAGAGCACCTCCGACACACGGAGACAAGATCTTGGTGAAGGCTTGGTGAAGAACAAAGTCGGTGACGATCTCCTCTGGCAATAGAGTCCCAAGAGCACAAGACCGGAGACCTCACCTCACACCACCTCTCCTTCTCATGGAAACTTGGGCAAGAACACCATGGGAGAGGCTAGTGCCTTGGGGATGAACGAGAGGAGGTAGGGGGCACCTTCTTCTTCTCCTTCCTCTCTTCTTCTCCCTCTCTCAAGCACACATGGATGACAATGGTGGAGAGGCAACCATGGGAGGATCTCTCAAGGTTGGCTAGGGCAAGGGGTGGCTGTTAAATGAGGCTCTCTCACTTTTCCCCGTGCTAGTGGCTCTTATTTATAGGTACAAGGCGAAAACCCTAAGAATGGACGACCCAGATTGAATTTCCCGTGATGCAGCCTAATCACTTTGGGAGTGGCCTGGTCGGACCCAGTCCAACGGTGGTCGAACCCAGTCTGACAGAAGGGTTGCATTTAGGGACTTAGTCGCTAGGAACCGGTGGCTTGGTCGGACCTGGTCCGATGGTGGTCGGATCCAGTCCGATAGTAGGGTTGCATTTTGGGGGACATAGTCGCTTACATGCTTATCCATCGGACCCAGTCTGGCGGGGCTAGTTTTTGCAGCCCACTTCATTTTGGCTATCCCTTTATCCCTTGATGTCTCACCTAGGGTTTTGTGCCATGTGTGTCGACTTATGAACTCGGCAGGAACATCTTCACACTTTGGCGGGAAGTTTCGTGCCCAAAGAAAATATCTGGCTTTGAGACTTGGCGGCTACGAAACTTCGGACAGCTGGGTACCCCATAGAGTCCCCTGGACTTATCCCAAACTCTCTCAACGACGAATGAGGATAACAGACCGGAGATGTGCTCTGTGGGACCCTGCAGCTAGAGATACGACGATCGACAGTCATGTTGGCCCTAGGCTACACACACGCAAGAAATGAAAAGAACTAGCAAACAAATGTCCTTAATCTTGGCGTGATCCAGCTCTACAGCCTAATTGCCATCAATTACCAAAATCATTCAGCCCATAGGAGGCTTGATATTACAAATATGATACTCAAACTTTTCTTCTTTATATGCCCTTGCTGCCGGCCACATATGTCCAAATACATCATCATGGAATTTCTTTGTGAAGTTGTTCATGAGATGCGTAAAACACTCTTTGCTCGGCATGAGGAAAAACCTTCTTAATCTCGGTTTCAAGACCCATGCAAGCATTTGTGCAAACTGCAAGAACGGGAGGGTCACCAACTGCTTTATTCACTTGCTGCATAAACCAAGCCCAGTTGTCAGTTGACTTAGATTCAATGAAGCCAAATGCTACAAGGAACATCCAATTGTGTCCATCTAAAGCAGTAACCGCAGCTAACTGTCCATTCCATTTACCATTAAGTGTTGTTGAGTCTATGCTAAATTAAGGCCTACAACTATTTTGGAATCCATTGATACAAGGCTTAAAATCAAGGAAAAACCTATGAAAGTAGGTTTGCCTATTAGCCCCACTTGGTGCCTATCTCCACAACACTTCCAGGCAACCTAAGTTCCACCTCCGCCTTAGAATTGTACCCATGCTTGATGCTTGATGGCATATTTCTTTAAAGCCATTCTAAAATCAACCATACAAGGGTAGGTGATCCCAACTTCCATATGTGGGTTCTCCTTGTCATATCCAATGTTTGGTTCAATGGCATTACCATCATCCACTTCAAAGGCATCCCCATCATTTGGCTCTCTACTGCTGTATTTCCCAGCCCATCCATTCTGGTATTACCGTCATCCAATTCGAAGGCATCCCCATCATTTGGCTCATTGTCTACTGCTGCATTTCCCATCTTATCCACCCTCAAGCCCAGAAGTGAATACATTTCCTCCACGGACATAGCAACATCCTTGTCATCCTCGACATTGCAATCATCTTGCTCTATTTCAATGGTTGACCAATCAACACCGATATGCTCTAAACCAATGTCATGTTCATTCCATTCATTGTATGTATTTGTAACACCATCCACTACTTTTAAATCCTCGATTACACTGGACTGGGTGATAAAATCCATTGTATGCTCCCTTTCAAGATCAATATTGTTGAAATGTGAAAGATAATGCTGTTAAGAAATTAAATTTCGACCTAATTGTATTTTTTTTCGTAATGCATGTGACGGCGTGCTCACCGCGCAACCTCCGCGGATCACACCCCGGTCAGATTTTCTTATCCTGCTAGCCGATCAGCTCGAGCACGGTTCCATTTGAGCGTCGGGAACGACAAGGAGCAACACACAGGGTTTACCCAGGTTCGGACCCCCTCGCGGGTAATAGTCCTACTCCTGCCGAGCCTTAGCTCTTTTCGTGTTGTGGTTGTATGGAATGTGATTACAGAGTGCTTCGGAATGAAAGAACCGAATCCGACCCCTCTCCTCGGTCTCTCTCCTCCCCTTTTATACAAGCCTTCGAACTGGCGGAGAGAGCCGAGGGGGTAGGCAG
>SPJY01031217.1:44272-62035 GCA_005191435.1 Raddia distichophylla
ATTATTTGAATTGAATTTAGCTTAGTTTTTTCCCATTTGTTATGAAAAATCCCATAAAGTGAACTTATTAAGGAGATTTCTTTTTTTAAGTTCTCAAAGAACCAAAATTTTTCCAGAAACTAGCAAACTTAATTTGTGTAGCACGTCTGAGTAACACTCCAAAAATCCTGATTGTTGATTTACTTTAGAGAGGCTAGGGACAACTCTTATGGGAGAAAGGCATATATGGCTTATGTCGCAGAAGGTTTGGGAAACCTGCTAGAGTGGAATGAAATCATGAAGTTCCAAAGGAAGAACGGTTCGTTATTCAACTGCCCTTCCTCAACTGCTGCTGCATTAGTCCACAGATATGATGATAAAGCCCTCCAGTACCTAAATTTACTTGTCAGCAACTTTGGCAACGCAGGTGATTCTGCATACTTTTCCTTGCCACTACATATTGTTGCTAAAATACCTAATAACATTAGACTTCTGCAGTACCAGCATCATATCCGCTAAATATATATTGTCAGCTTTCAATGGTGGATACTCTTGAAAAGATGGGAATATCTCGGTATTTTGCGTGCGAGATAAAGAGCATACTAGACATGACATACAGGTAATGACGTTGAATAAAGATTTTATGTTTGTTTTTAGTGACTCAAACTTGACTGCAGCCAATTTGCAGTTGCTGGTTACAAAGAGATGAAGAAATCATGTTGGACATGACAACATATGCAATGGCATTTCGCCTTTTAAGAATGAATGGATATGATGTTTCCTCAGGCATGTTCAAATCTCCTTTATCGTTGATGTCATCTAACTTTTCTCTTGATTTAATAAAACATTGATTTAAACCTGTGCAGCTGAGTTGTCTCCTGTTTCTGAAGCTTTTACCTTCCGTGATTCACTTCAAGGATATCTAAATGATACCAAATCTATATTGGAATTATACAAGGCTTCAAAAGTTAGTATAGAAGAAAATGAATTGATCTTAGATAACATAGACTCTTGGTCGGGTGGCTTATTGAAAGAAAAGTTGTATTCTAATAGGGTACAAAATGCTCCGATCTTTCAAGAGGTGATTTTATGAATTTTGAGATTTTCATTTCACTTGGTGGTTGTGTTTTTGTTTAATTGTATGCCTTCTATGATTTCAGATGGAGTACACTCTTAAGTTTCCTTTCTACACCATGTTGGAACGGCTAGACCACAAGAGAAACATTGAGCATTTCAATTATAAGAGTTTCCCCATGCTAAAGACTGGATACCCGTAAGATTTTCATTTAACAAAAAAAGTCCATAAATACGAGTAATATGTATCGCCATACACCAATTTCAAATATATTCCTTTTTGATTAATTTTAAATATATATTTTAATAGGCCTTTTTGTGACAATCAAGATATTCTAGCTCTGGCTGTTGAAGATTTCAGCATTTCTCAATCTATTTACCAGGATGAACTTAAGCATCTTGATAGGTAACCCAACATGCTGTCATATCATGCTCTAATATCTTTTAATTTACAAATTGCAAAATTTTGTTGCAACAGTTGGGTGAAAGACAACAGACTGGATCAGCTACAATTTGCACGGCAGAAGTTGACATATTGCTATCTATCTGCTGCTGCCACCATATTCCCTCCTAAAATGTCTGATGCCCGAATTTCATGGACCAAAAATAGTGTGCTCACAACTGTTATTGATGATTTCTTCGATGTTGGGGGATCAAACGAAGAATTGGAAAACCTCATATCATTAGTTGAGAAGTACAGTCCTATCTAGCTAGATGACTTTGTGTGCTTTCAATTTAGTAGTGCTTGTTATACATAGCTAATTCAGCTTACCTGTTTTGCCAATGGTTATCGCAGGTGGGACGACCATCAGGAAGATGAGTTCTGCTCAGAACAAGTGAAAATATTATTTTGTGCGCTTTATACTACAGTGAATCAGCTTGGAACAAAGGCTTCTGCAATACAAGACCGTGATGTTACAAAACACTTCATAGAACTAGTGAGGATCATGTGCAACCCTCTGATTATGTCGTTCGTAGTTTTAGCACTGATAATTTTGAACTTATCTGCAGTATCTACAGGTATTGAGGTCTATGATGACTGAGGTGGAATGGCAGAGGAGCCAATATGTGCCAACGGTTGAAGAATACATGCCAATTGCTGTTGTCTCATTCGCACTTGGCCCTGTTGTGCTCCCAGCATTGTATTTTGTTGGGCCAATGATCTCGGAGGATGTCATAAAAAATCAAGAGTACAACGATTTATTTTGGCTAATGAGCACTTGTGGTCGGTTATTGAATGACAGTCAAAGCTTTGAGGTATGAGTCCATTCATGATAAGACTTCCATGTCCTTGCAAATCTATACATGTATGTTTCACATGATTGGTGAAAAACTTATTGTATATATACATGATTCCATTTTACGGATTGTTATGCATTCATTTATCTATCTATCTTATTGCACAGAAATAATTAATGAGATTACAGGCATCACCTTAAATTCTGAAGTGCTAAAAATCTCATAGCTATGAAGATTAATGGTCTTTTTCAGTCTCCAATGGTAGATATCATTTGTTAAGAGCATAGTAATTACTAATTAGCATAATTGTTTTTTAATTCGCACTTGTAAGCTGTAGTTGGACAATTCTGACATTTTTGTTGTTATACTGCTGCAGAGGGAGCATAGCCAGGGGAAACTGAATAGTATACCACTACTTGTTCTTCACAGTGATGGTTCTATGTCTGTAGAAGGGGCTAAAAAGGCCATACAGAAATCCATTGCCACTTCTAGGAGAGACTTGCTAAGGCTCGTTCTCAGGGAAGAAAGTGTTGTCCCTAGGCCATGCAAGCAACTATTCTGGAAGATGTGCAAGACAGTTCACTTATTCTACTTTCAGACTGATGGATATAGCTCGCCGAAGGAAATGGCAAGTGCAGTGAATGCAGTAATAAGCGAGCCACTCAAACTACAAGCAAGCAATCCATCTTTATAGATTTGGTCAGAAAATTAAGGTTGCTGTACTGATCAAGTGATTATGTCTTAAGGTTTGAGAAAGGTCTATGAGTGTTGTGTGAGTGACAGCGTTGAAACCAGTCAGCTTTATCAGACAGAATCCTACAGCTTAACGATCAGAGATTCCTGGCGCTAGCGTGAACATTAAGTTTCGCACATTTGACTTAAACAATTTTGCAGCGGAAGTTGGAAGGTGAAGTTGGAAATGAGCCTGATTAAGAGCTTGTATAATACATATCACATATGTCAAAGGAATCAAACCATCTTTTGCACAGTATTAATACATATCACATATGTCAAAGGAATCAAACCATCTTTTGCACAATATTAGTCCTTGAATAATCAAAAGAATACTAAACAGCTAGTTACAAAATTCTGCAATGCTGCGACCTAGAAGCAAGGGGAGTGAACCGACTCCTAGCAAAATATTGAAAAAAAGGCAAATCGAACAGCAGTCTGGTCTGCTACATCTTTGCATACCTTCCTCATAGGAGGTTGAAGGCGCACTTCTCATAGCCTGCAGAGATGGAGTAAAAATCATTAGGAATAAAATTCCAAGATATGTGATAAAAAAATATTAGGATGTGAGGAGGTATGCAGTAAAAATAACAAGGAAAAAAAATCCAAGATAAGAATGGGTAGGCTCCAGAGCAGCGTTTTTTTGCCTCTACACTCGTCCTACCCTCCTTGCCGCTCTATCTGCTATCTTCCTACCGTCACGTCAGCCTCATCCACCCTAATATGGTCCTACTGTCACGCTAGCCCTCATCCACCCTAATATAAACACAATGTGCTGGATCCATCAGCTATAGCCGCCTGATCACCTTCGACCATCTCGCCGCTCTAGTGCCGCCGCTGCCTCGCCACACACCTCCACAATCCCCTCTTCATCATTGAGCGGTTGGGCCACCACCTCCCCGACTCCCTCTAAGTTCGAGGGGGCAGGGAAACCCACTTCAAACCCTAAACTTGTGGGCGGCGATGGTAGACTAAGATTTTGCTCAAGTACAGACAATTGTATTTAGTAAAAACGCGATAAGAAATCAAGATGATGCGGGGGATAGGAGTGAAGGTTGGAGAGGGGGGTACGTACTTGGGTCCCTGGTGACGATGGTGGCGGTGCCGCCGAAGTCGCAGGTGCCGCCGGAGGCCTTGGTCATCTGCCAGTAGCTGTTGAAGGCGTAGGAAGCATGGGCGAGCACGGTGTTGGGCTGGTAGCATGCGCCGCTGGGCTGTATCGACTTGCACTCGGCGCCGGAGCCGCACGCGTAGTCCATCGCCTCCTGGATGATCGGGTCCGGCACCGCCGGCTTCGCCAGGCACCAGCGCGCCTCCTCCCCCGGCGGCGGCCCCGGCGGCGCCGGGTACACGATTGGCGGCAAGAACCCACCGCCACCGCCGCCCGAACCGCCTCCCGGCCCGGACTCCGGTGGGCTCGGCGCGTAGTCCGGCGGGCTCGGCACCACGAAGATGGGGCTCGGCACCGACGACTCGGGTGGGCTCGGCGCGCCCTGCGGCGGCCCTGGCGTGGACGCCGTCGGCCGTGTCGGCGTCGGGGTGGTGCCTTCCGGTGGGCTCGGCTCGAAGGACGGCGGCGTGGGGGTGATCCGCGGCAGCGGCGGCGGCGGCTGCTCCGGGACGAAAGGCGTGGACGACGGCGTCGAGGTGAAGGGAGGTGTCGATGGGGAGTTGGGAGGGTTGACGCAGAACGGGCTGCCGGCGGCGGCGGCGAGGCTCGCGTCGGCCCCGTTGCTGCTCAGGTTAGGAGGCAGCTGCGTTGGAATTGAGCTTGAACAGCGCGTTCAGCAGCGAGCTCCTCTTGCTTCGCCTCAGAGCTCTCGCTTCTGCTCCACCATTTAAAAAAAGTGATTTTTTCAACAAAGAGAAAGTTTCGCTTACTCACCAGTACACAATGCATGCCAAATTTAGAGCAAATATTTGATCACTGACATTTGACACTTTAAATTTCGCTTTTTTCCACCAAGATGCACTTCCACATCATATGCATACGCAAAGCATTAACAAAATGACCAGGGCCTCTGACGGCCTGAGTGCACCATGAGTAACTTGCTTGAATAAAAATCGAAGACGACCATGATCGGTCTCCTATTCACAAGTACAACAACTCAACAAGGGACTAATGTTGTCTTGGGAGAGACGAGCTAGCATGAACTCACAGTTACTGACACTTATTTATCCTATACTTGGAATCGAGCTTACCACAGTGAGTCAGTGACTAATGTTGCCGACCAGGAGCAAGCAGAGGATCAGCCACGCCGCCGCCACTCTATTCCCCCGCGCCGCCATGATCGGCGCCTAGCTCTTCTCCGCACTACCCTCCTCCGGCGATCGTCCGCGACAGCGCCGGCGCCGCCAGTCGCCGGTGCACCAGGAGGCGCGTCAGGAGAACGAGGAGTCGAGGAGGCGGCTGTTATAGCCTCGGCTCCTACGCTAAAGAAGCAGCAGCAGCAGCGTGGATCGGCCATGGAGGTCTCAAAGCGCGCAAAAGTCGGCGGCAGAAAGAGAAAAGGGATCGAGTGAAGTGGCGAGTGTTGCCGCGCCCCGGCTTTCTATCCCCAATCTCTCTCATCACTTGGTTGCAGACTCACCAGTGTGCTGTGCTGCGTTAGGAGGCAGTGAGACCAACTGGCCATGGGCTCGGAACTCGGAAGGAGATGCTCCTGCCGGCCTGCCGCTGCCTTTCTTCTTGCTTAATCTTGGCATCTATGCTTGCTTCCCACTAGGGCAATGCAATGCATTACATTACAGGTTGTTTAACTATGCATGCAATTCTTCAGGGTGCCTGGGCTTTAGCTGGCTAGCTAGCTTGCTTTATGCTCAAGGAAAGCACGTTCTGGGGATGCTCGTAGTATGCATATGGCGCCACTGAGCTGAGTGACTTGTTGATTTGTTGCCGGTGCTGTGAAGTGTAGCTGGCTAGCTATAGCCTCCGGTGCAACTGTGCAAATCGGCTGCGATGGCAGCTTGCCAAGGTGTTTTTTTTTTATAGTAAAAGACATGAGAGCTGCCATCCATTCAAAAGTAGAAGAAAAGTTGGTTACATGCATGGAGTTAAATACCTCAAAGCAAGAGGTACCTAATTTACAAGTTTTGTGCCCGTCGTCACCCAAAGTCGGATGTCATGTAACAAATAAATTGAGAACAATACTTAGGGGGCGTTATACGTGTTGGAAAATCCTCGCGTTATGTTCGAGCCAATATGCCAGAGTACGACCAAGAAGACCAAACTGAACCCTTTTGGTGTTGACGCGTGACGGAGGACCGAGGACCACTAAAGCTGCAGGTCAACTGTGTTCAACCAACTGTTCGGAGTAAGGGCTGCATTGTTGAACTCTTAGGCAATCCCTTGCCAGATAAAGCAGCTGAAACTAGTGTTATTCATGCTACTGATTGGCTTGTCAGATATTGCTACTACGTATGCTGCTTTTCGTCGATGGTCATGGGTCACCTGAGCTTACGTTGACCAGAGTTGGATGATGCCTTTGCCACGTCATGTGTGCGTGCTGCCTCCATGCTGGCAGGAAAGCGAATTGATAGTGCAACTGTGCTTCTAAAGCCTGGGCCTAGGCCTTATGCTGCGCGCCAGGCCCAAAATGTTGTGAGTGGGAAGGTGGGTCGTACAGTGGTGCATCCATGGCCCATGGACCTAGGCTATATCCTCTCTAGCTCCTGATGGACTTTTCTCACCACTGCAGCTAAAAATACATGGAATGTAGATGAAAAAATATTTAACTTCGTTAACCCTACAAAATAGTACATGAAAGGAGCAACGACAAAAGGTTTAACTTTGGTAAAACTCTACAAAACATAAAAACAAAAACATTATAACCAAGACAAATGAACACGTACAAAATATAAAAAACAAAAATAACGCAAATGAGTTGCAGTTAGCCTGTACTAGAATTGCATATTTCTTAATGATGCAAATTCATATCTTAGCAGCATCTAAATTTAGGTCAATGACAGTGCAACTTTGGGTGCCTGAAAGATGGAAAAAATCGCTCTTACGTACCAAAAGAAAACCTGTCACAAAATGAAATACAAAAAATATATCCAGAAAATATTATTTGTGAACCCTAGTAAAAGCTAGCATAAAAAAATAGCACCGGCCGGACAAAACGGCTTGACTTTAGAATTATTAATTTTGATGAACGCCAAAAACGAAAAAAAACCCAAAAAATTATAGCCACCTTAAAAGTACTAAATTTTGGTGAACTCCTACACGATACAACAAAAAAAAATTTATGGAAACCTATATAATAATATGAACCACATAACCACGCTAACATAAAAATCAATGAATTAAAAGTTTGCAAATATAATTGTACTAGAATTACACGTTAGTAATGATTGCAATTTTAGCCTTGCTGGTATGCAATTTAGACCTGAGTGTTGGACGCAAAAAAAAATTAATTAAGCATGTTAATCCCGTAATTAATTAATCAATTAAATAATTTTCGTGGATAATTAATTAAAAGGATAAGTGTTCGTAACAAACTCAGTTTTATCCTTTTGTACGTGCTTATCTCTATCTCTCCCCTATAAAAGTATAGCCAGACCTAGCACAGGAGGTTGGCGATCATACGGCTGATGCCCTGGGGGAAAAGATTTCTCTCGTTATCAGAAAAGAAGGAGCGTAACTGATCTGCACAGCGGCGCTAGCTCTCTGAGCGATATCCATCGATCAATCTACAATCGAAGACCCAACTAGATTTTCATTCACACTTTCTTTTCATTTGCATGTCTATAGAACTGAATTCCATTATTTTTTTTCCATAACAGTTTAATAAAGGGCATCTCTACAACTTAATTTTTTATTTTTATGATCTTGTGCTATAAATAGTTCTATAGGTTGAAGACCTTGCATAAGAGTAACCCAAATCTTGCATTTCCATGTCTTTTGCTTATTCCAAAATTAAGCAAGGTGATTACCCACTAAGTCTCCTCTGTATTGCCTCCTTATTTTGCTGCAATTGAGTTTTGATGTGTCTTCCTGTTTAATTAAGATTTAAACAACAGTTGTAATACTTTTGATGTGAATATTTTAAACTCTATGTTACCTTCACCGATTCTTTCCCTTTATGACTTCATAGGGAAACAAACAATATAAGTAGGTGATGACTACAAGTTGGATTTCGAGGCACGCAAAGTCAAGAAGTTGCACAGATGACAAACGCTCATCACAAGGGTTTTTTGACCATAACTATTAGAAAATTGCATTTTAACGAGATAGAAAATTATGTAATAAATGTTTAGTAGTCTTGTCTTATGTGAGGCTTTGTTGTTAATCATTTGCCTATGTGAATTGAACAATCTTGGCTTTATTTCACTTTTTTTTCATAATATCTTGTAGTTTTTTATGTGAGGAATCCTCTCGTATCATGAACGGAGCAATATATGCTTGTTTTATGTGAGCAATCCTCTCTTATCATTTAGAGTTATATTTTACTTTCTAAACTAAGGAGCTATGAGGAACGCAGTAATTCCACACAAATTTTATAGAAATTTCACAAGAAACTGTCAAACTTCTGGTTGAATCTAATATTTTTTGATTTCAAATAGGATGTTGGTCGTTTTGATGTCGACTCCATTGTCTCGTCGTAGACCATCTTGATTAGTGGTGGAGGTTGATGAGGATGCTTCGTGGCTCATCGCATGTCTTCGTGTTGGGATGCAGCACACCCTAACATAGTTTTATGCCATGGGAAGGAGGAAAAGTGGAAATGGGAAGGGTGAGACACGTAGATGGGGGAGTGCATGTAGCACAGATGGATAGATTTGCAGTGGTTTCTATGAGTGTTGGAGGGGAAGACGAGAGTGTGATGAGAAGAAAGACGAGGGTGTGAAGAGACGTCAGAGTAATGACACTGTGAGACCCGTGTCTGTTCAGCATAATGCGTATGTGTGCTCGAGGGTTGAGCTTGCTTGTTGGGGTGTTAGATTTGAGATCTGGTGGCTACGAGTGTCTATAGTATATACAGGTTGATCATAACAATTCGAGACTTTGTATATATTTTTTCACAACTAATTTAGAATTTTGTTGTCACCTTTATAGTTTTATATGTTGCTTCAATTTATGTGCCTTTTCACCCCTTTTAGGTCCGTGGCAAAGCACAGGCATTGTACTACAGTACTAGTATATATAATGTGGTCACTTCGAATAACATACAATTCAATAACTTGAATAACTAGCTACGAACATTTCTGTAAATCTTCTATTATTATTATTATACTTATTTATGGCAAATGACAAAGGAAAACTATTATTATGTTGATTATAACCTTTCATATATATAACTAACTAAGACAATAATATACATGATGTGCTCACTGTCGACGGTTGAGATATCGATCTCAAGTCAACTAAGGTTCTTGAGAAAGGGAGATAGAAGACCTGCCGAGCAGTGCGAACAGCCACCAGCGAGTAACAGGGAGACAAGGGTTTTTATCCTGGTTCAGGCCTCTCGGCAGAGATAATAGCCCTACGTCCAGCCTTTCTTGACTATGAAGAACAAGAGTACATGTTGGTTCTAGATTGGATCTGGGGTGATTCCCGGCGTGTTCATAGGATGAACACCCGCTATGCTGCGATCCTCGCGCAGGAGGACGAGGTGTACAGATGTGATAGAGATCTATCGGGAGGCGATCCCGGTAGAAGATGGGAGAGCCTCGTATCCGATGAGACCCCCCTAGAGATCCCCCCAGAGCCCCCACGCAGGAGGGGTATTTGCGCCCGGGACTACGGGTACAAAACGGAAAGAGCTATACATGGTAACTACCCCTAACTTGTAGGCCAAGTCTTCCATGCCTTGGAAATTACTTCGGGTACCGACTTGGAGATGAAGTCGGTGGAGAGCCACGCTGCCAGGAAACCGTAGGAGCACCGTCGCGTCTTAGGCCGGGCAGGATTGCGCAGCTTTGTCTTGATCAACGGGCTACCGGGCAGAGGCCTGCCCGGCGCAACGTTGATGACCGGGTAGGACTCCGGTCCTTGGCACCAGGCAGAGGTTGCCGCTGTGCCGCTGTGGTACCTACTGCCGGGTAGGGGTTACCCAATCCCCGACACCGCTCACGTCTACATCCAACCCCGGACACGCCGAAATATCTTTGATAACGCTAACAAGCTTTCTACTCCAACTCTAAGTCAAGTGTAATCCGTGCATTCCCCCAAGTTCGATTATAACAACGTGAAGCCTGGATATACAGATTCAAGCGACACGGACAGGCATAGTCATACAACAGTTGTGCTAGGCACTGAGTGGGCCGTGTGACCCCACGTATTCTGTCGTTGCCAAACTACACCCTACATCCACCCGTAGCTCAGTGAAGCACAAGACAAAGAGAAGAAGAGGAGAACCTCGTGGCTTAATCGGAGATGTTTCGCGTATCCACGCGTGGATGTAATTAACTAGGCAGCTTTTCGAGGCTCCAGGATCCTTAACATCTCAATCATTTACACAGATGGCCAACTAGCATGGTTACGGAGCGCAATCCAACGAGAACCTATGTTTTATTGTCAATTAATAAAATATCAACGTTCTCGCCCCCTCTTTTGTGTGTTTTTGATAAATGCACTGGCATGCCCGCAAACGCATATTTGTGCGTTTTTTGCGCAGCGGAATTTGTGTGCGTCACAATGTGTTCATTTAATCAGTTAACAATATAAAACACAAGTATAACTAGATATCCATGCAGCCGAACCACATATGCCACTCACATATATACTTACGCACAAAGCTCACAAAAATCGCCGCAATAGGAAAATGATAGGAAATTCACTTACCTATCTATCTTGGACTCGGAACCGATGATAGATGATAATGACCGCACTGTTGTGATGATGTAGCCAACGTAGCTCGTAACATAGAAGTAGTCAATATCGTGGAAGCAGATAACAACGAATAGTCGTGTCCAACGCTTCACAAAAACCATATTCGCATGCCAAATCAACGACTCCCCGTCTCACCGATGCAATTGCATGCATCCACGATGGCGGCAAGACAAGCACCGTCGAGGCGGCATCTTTCGCAACAAATGCCGAGGGCATGTCAAATCGTTGACTTTTCGTCCCACCAATCCAATTGCATCCGCCCACAATGGGGGCAAGTCAAGCAACGCCACCAACACAAGCCTTCTATTGGGGGCAAGGCGTGCCTCCAGAAACTACTCAGCGAAGCCCTGAGACTACACTTCGCCATCAACTTCTCTCTGGCCATCATCAATGACGATCACGTTTACAAGGCTTCACCACCAATAATCTTCGACGCTCTACATCAACACCATGGGGGGCACATCACGCTCCTCTACATCGTCAAAGATTTTTCGATGCACTTCCTCAAGATGATGGGGGGCACCCCACGCTTCACCACCTCGTCGACGGCTTCTTGACGCACTTACTCAACACCATGGGAGCAACACACGCGCCTCCCACCTCATGGTGAACGATTGTCTGGCGCTCGACTCAACATCACGGAGGAAACCATCCCCCACGCTAGACGCCACATCAATGGACTTCCGACTCCTCAACTCAACATCGTGGGGGCAATCAACTCTCACAATTTTCAATATTTCCAATGATCTTTTGGCGCTCAACTCAACACCGTGGCGGGTCAACTCAACACCGTGGGGGCAACGCCTATGCCTCCTACCCCATGGCCAATGATCTCCTGGCGCTCAATCCAAAACCATGGGAGCAACCCTACATTTCATCGATGGCTTTTTGACGCTCTACATCAACACCATGGGAGCAACACCCGTGCCTCCCACCCTATAGCGACATTCTCCTGGCATTCAATTCAATACCATGGGAGCAACCTCAACGCTTCTCTACGTCATCGGTAGCTATTGAGGCTCTACATCAATTGTGGGGACAACCCCACGCTTCTCCACACCGTCAATAGCTTCTGACGCACTACGCCAACACTGTGGGGGCACCCACACGTTTCTACGTCGTCAACATCATCTCGGCACTCTACACCAACACTGGGAGCAGCGCCCGTTTCTCCCGCCCCATGATCAACACTCTTCTGAGGTTCAACTCGGCAACGTGGGGGCAACTTCTGCAACTTTCAATGACAGCGGCCATCTAGTGCCTTATTCAAATTCTCGAGAGCGACCCCCGAACTTCATCACACCGCGATGGCTACTCGACGCTCAATTCAACTTGGTAGGAGCAATGCCCAAACATCGCCAGCAGCAACCTCCGATGGCTTACATCAACACTGCGGAGCATCACCAACATTCCTATGGCATGCCGATGCGGCATCATGGGGGCAGCGCCCGCACCTCCCACCCCGTGGCCAATGATCTTCGGGCATTCGATCCAACACTATGAGGTCAATCCCCACATCGTCGACGTATTTTTCGATGCACTTCATCAGCACGATGGCTTCACGGCGCTCCACATCAGCATCGCGAGGGGACATCCCACACTTTCTCACGCCGTTGGTTGCTCCTCGACTCTCCACATCAGCATCGCGAGGGGGCATCCCACACTTTTCTACGCCATTGGTTCCGTCACACTCTACATCAACACCGTGGCGCCATCACACTTTGTTCTACACCGCTGACCGCTTCTTGGCGACCTACATGAAAGCAACACCATGAGAAGTCCGCCCCACATTTTCGATCAACCCGTAAGGATCCACGTCTCCTAACTTCCCCTCCCTGGATGAATTTTCCCTTGGAGGGCAAAGGTACGCACACTGCCGTTTTCTTTGGATGACTTTTCCCTTTGAAAACGCAAAAAAAAAAACCAAAAACAATTTCTGCCCCTTTCCCATATAGGGCAAAGGTTCGCACATTGCCGTTTTCTTTGGATGACTTTTCCCTTTGAAAACACAAAAACAAAAACAATTTTCGCCCCCAACAAGTTCATGATGCACAATCAATTGCATACGTGAGCTAAAGTTTTCTTTGGATGAATTTGCCCTTTGAAAACAAGACGTCAAACGTCTACACAAAAATGGCTATTTTCTTATTTTCACATATTGCTGGTCAACAAAAGAATTGCCTGTCTTAGAGCTTTTCAAGACGGAGTTCAAAAAAGATCGTGACCGGGAGTACTCGCAGCTGAGCAACCTACACACCAAGGCACAAGAACACATGCCACGTGAATGCTCTCAAAGATGGCGAGGTGATTGCTTGGGTCATGTCAAAGTGATGAATCCTCCACGCCGGATGCGCTCCTTGGCGGCCTCAGACCAACGGAGACATCAAGCCACGGGGTCAACCTATAGCGACAAGATGCATCAATATGCCAACCCCGTCAGGCGGTATCAACACTAAAAGCTCCGGGATGAAATATAGGAAAAGATGCGGGAGAAGGCTGCCCGGTCCACCGACTCCTTCACAAGACCTCATATGAACTACTAGTGGGACGAAGGCCCAACATCTCTTACTTTCGAGTTTTTGGTTGCAAGGTATACATTTAAAAGAAAAGGACTCATTTGGGTAAGTTCCAAAAGAGGTGTGATGTTGGTATCATGCTAGAATATTCCTTTCGCTCCAAAACTTTTCGAGTTTTTAATAATACTACAGGGCTAGTGGAGGAAGCTTATGATGTTAAGTTTGATTAAACTAATGGCTCGCAAAGTGGGCAAGATTTGACAAGAAATATAGGTGATGAGATACCACATGAAGCCATGGAGTTGGCGGAAATTCGACCCTCACCGGAGGTACCAAAAAATAAAGACGTCTCTCCCACCACCTCCATTGATAATCAAGCTCAAGACACCTCTCCAACAACTCAAGACCAAGCGGTGGACGGAGATGCAAACTTTGATGTTGACCAAGCTCAAGGGGGAGCTCTTGATCTACAAGTACCCGTCCAACAACACCGCTCTCTCTCCAAGGATCATCCCCTAGATCAAATCATTGGCAATCTCAATCAAGGCGTAAGAACCCATTCTCATACCGCTAATTATTGTGAGCATCACGCTTTTGTGTCCATTATTGAGCCTGGGACCATTGATGAGGCATTGACGAATGCGGATTGGATGAACGCCATGCATGAAGAATTAACTAACTTCATTTGCAATGAAGTTTGGAAGCTTGTGGAAAGACCGAAGGACCACAATGTCATTGGCACCAAATGGGTCTTCCGCAACAAACAAGATGAGAACGGTGAAGTGGTGCGAAACAAGGCAAGATTGGTGGCGCAAGGTTTCACTCAAATCGAAGGTCTTGACTATGGAGAAACCTACGCCCCCGTTGCTCCTCAAATCAAGACTTGTCTTATTGCTCAAACTACTCTTGGTTGGTTGTGGCATAGACGTCTTGGACATGTTGGAATGGGCACTTTGAAAAAGATTTTTAAAGACAATTTGGTTGTTGGAGTGAAAAATGTCAAATTTGAGAAAAATCGTTTATGTAGCTCTTGCCAAGCCGGCAAGCAAGTGGCTAATTCTCATCCGACTAAGACATTCATGTCTACATCCCGTCCACTTGAACTTTTGCATATGGATTTATTTGGCCCAACCACTAATGCGAGCATAGGAGAAAATTCTTATTGTCATGTGATTGTCGATGATTTCTCTCGCTTCACTTGAATATTTTTTCTTGCAAATAAATCACTCGCCGGTGATGTGTTTAAAAAATTTGTTTTGAAAGCTCAAAAGGAATTTGACTCTTTTATCAAAAAGGTGAGGAGTGACAACGGCACCGAGTTTACTAACACAAATGTTGAGGAATTTTATGATGAGCTAGGAGTCGAGCACGAATTCTCGGTGGCCTACACTCCCCAACAAAATGGAGTGGTGGAGAGGAAGAACCGTATATTGATAGAGATGGCAAGATCGATGCTTGACGAATATGGCACGCCGCATGTCTTCTGGCTGGAAGCCATCAACACGGCATGCCATGCCATCAACCGCCTCTACCTTCACTGACTCCTTTATAAGATCTCGTATGAACTACTAGTGGGACGAAGGCCCAACATCTCTTACTTTCGAGTTTTCGGTTGCAAGGTATACATTTATAAGAAAAGGACTCATTTGGGTAAGTTCCAAAAGAGGTGTGATGTTGGTATCTTGTTAGGCTACTCTTCTCGCTCCAAAGCTTTTCGAGTTTTTAATACTTCTACCGGGATAGTTGAGGAAGCCTATGATGTTAAGTTTGATGAAACTAATGGCTCGCAAAGTGAGCAAGATTTGACAAGAAATGTAGGTGATGAGCTACCACATGAAGCCATGCAGTTGGGGCAAATTCGACCCTCACCGGAGGAACCAAAAATTGAAAACGTCTCTCTGACCACCTCCATTGTTAATCAAGCTCAAGACACATCTCCAACAACTCAAGACCAAGCGGTGGACGGAGATGCAAACTTTGAAGTTGATCAAGCTCAAGAGGGAGCCGATGATCTACAAGTACCCGTCCAACAACACCGCCGTAAAACGCATTTTGAGATATTTAAAAATCACAACTAGTCTAGGACTTTGGTACCCCAAGGGAGCGCGTGTTGAGCTTCTTGGCTATTCCGACTCGGATTATGCCGGTTGCAAAATTGATCGCAAAAGCACCTCGGGGGGTTGTCACTTGCTAGGACGCTCACTCGTGTCATGGACTTCGAGGAAGCAAAACTCCGTGGCGCTATCTACCGCGGAAGAGGAATATGTAGCGGCGGGGAGTTGTTGTGCTCAACTCTTGTACATGACTCGGATGCTTAGTGACTTTGGGTTAAAATTTCAAAAAGTGCCACTTCTATGCGATAATGAAAGTGCGGTGAAAATTGCCAACAATCCGGTCCAACATTCCCGTACAAAGCACATCGACATCCGACATCACTTTATTCGTGACCATGTTGCAAAGGGTGACGTTATGCTTGCCTACGTGCGAACGGAAGACCAATTGACAGATATTTTCACTAAACTCTTAGATGAGGCACGGTTTTGCAAATTAAGGAATGAACTCAACATACTAGATAGGTCAAATGTATGTTGATTGGATTTTGTGATTTTTAGGTCTTATTTGAATTTTTTCATTTGCTTTTGACCCTTGTCACATTTAGGGGGAGTTTAACTTCAACTCATGATCTCAAAACTCCCTCTAGTGGTGAAAAGATAAATTTGATTTTGGGTTAGCACATTCTTGTCCTATATTTCAAGCCAAAACAAATTTAAGCTTAAATAGACTATCCTTATCGTCTTATCAATTCAAACTTCTAAATTTTGAAAATCTTATCCCCTTTTTTTTTAAAAAAAATTTGCTCCATATGCATATTTCCTCTCTTAAAAATCATATGGCATCAAAATTGTTGAAAATATTTGAAAAGGAGCCAAAATTCAAAAACATGTGCTTAAACTCTAAAGTGAACCCCTATGCTCGATTTTCATGCCTATATGAGAAATCAAGGCAAAATTTGGGTTCACACATTTTCTTGATCTATGAGATCAAAATTTGAGATTTTGCATTTAATTTGGTTTCATTTGTCATTATAATCTTATCCCTTCAAAATTAAAATGTTAAAAATGCTTCAAATTGCTCACATTTGAATCTTCCTTTCAATTTTGAGCAAAGATGGAGAATATCCCTTCAAAACACTATTTTTATTAAAACTTCTTACATTGGTGGGGCCCACTGGTCAGAAGAGCAAGCAGCTGCGAATCCTGCCTTAATCGGACGCCGTCCGGCAACTCTCGGACGCCGTCCGACAGGGTTTTGCGCGTGTTGAATTCATACTGTCGGACGCCGTCCGGTCACGAGCGGACGACGTCCGACCAAGTCCAATTCGCGCCGCAATCCTCCTGTCGGACGCCGTCTGGTTTTCCCAGACCCCGTCCGACGAAGCCTCATCCGCGCTGGACCCGTACTGTCGGAGTCGCTCAGACATCGTCCGACAGTACCTGCTTGCGCCCCACACTCTCTATCGGACGCCGTCCGGTAGCCATCGGACGCCGTCCGACCAAGGTCAATCCGCGCTGAAACTTGTCTGTCGACCCCGTCCGACGAGGCTCATCCTCACCGCATCCTTACTGTGACGCCGTCCGATTACCGTCGGACGCCGTCCGACAGGGCCCGACCGCACAGATCGCTTTATAACTTACCTCTTCGCCTCCCTCTTTCCTCACTCGATCTCTCTCCTCTCTCCAAACCGCCGCCGCCCCTGCCCCTTCTCCTCACCGGGGAAGTCCCTCCGGCGACCTCCGGCGATCTCCACCACCACCGGCGGCCTCCCCTCGTCGTCCTCTTCGTTTTCCTCCGCGTGGATTGGAAGTGGACGGCTCCGTTCGTGCGCCTCGCCTTCGTCGAGTTTCCCTCCTTTCCCCTACCGGGAAGGGCCTTGGGGACGATCTCCTCGCGCACGGTGACTTCCTCCTTCCCTTCTAGGGCTCGGTAACGGCTTCCCGCCTATTTTCCCGTCAAATTTCGTTGTTTACCGAGTTCTAGGTTTTGAATGGTTTTTTCCGCGTTCGTGTTCAGGGTTGGACCGTGGTGGGTTGGCACCTTGTCAGTGGATCGTTGGACAGTGGCAGTTGACAGTAAGGTTCTTATGGTCAGTGATCACTTTGTCAGAGGGAGTAATTCGAGATGTCGAAATCATTGAAGAAGTTTGGGAGGGCATTGAGCAGTATCCTCAGTGGTCGTCGCGACAGTGGCAGTAAGGGCGATCCTGATTACATAGATGAGACGGCTAGCAGTGCCGCTCCTCCTCGCCCAAGTAGAGTGACTAGAGCGGACTTTCAGCAGCAGCCTGATCAGGGACTCCATTGGACTCGGGTTGCGGGATCTTCTTTTGCA
>SPJY01031217.1:62135-82360 GCA_005191435.1 Raddia distichophylla
TTTTAAACCCTTGTCACATTTAGGGGGAGTTTAGTTTCAACTCATGATCTCAAAACTCCATCTAGTGATGAAAAGATAAATTTGATTTTGGGTTAGCACATTCTTGTCCTATATTTCAAGCCAAAACAAATTTGAACTTAATGGACTATCCTTATTGTCTTATCATTTCAAACTTCTAATTTTTTTTTAAAAAAAAACTTACCTCTTTTAAAAAATTTGCTCCATATGCATATTTGTTCGCTTGAAAATCATATGGCATTAAAATTGTTGAAAATTTTTGAAAAATGAGCCAAAAATTCAAAAACATGTGCTTAAACTCTAAAGTGAACCCCTATGCTCGATTTTCATGCCTATATGAGAAATCAAGGCAAAATTTGGGTTCACACATTTTGTTGATCTCTAAGATCAAAATTTGGGTTTTTAAATTTAACTTGGTTTCAGTTGTCAACTTAGTATCTCATCCCTTCAAAATTAAAATTTTAAAATCACTTCAATTTGCTCACATTTGAATCTTCCGTTGAATTTTGAGCAAAGATGGAGAATATCCCTTCAAAATGCTATTTTTATTGAAAATTCTCCCATTGGTGGGGCCCACTGGTCCGAAGTAAAGGCAGCTGCAATTTTTGCCTTCATCGGACGCCGTCTGGACGGGCTCGGACGCCGTCCGACAGGATTTGTGAGTGCTGAATTCGTACTGTCGGACGCCGTCCGGTAACCACCGGACGCCGTCCGAGCAAGTACAAATAGCGCTGCAATATCTCTGTCGGACGCCGTCTGGCTTCCCCGCGACCCCGTCCGACGATGGCAACTGTGCTCTGCTCCTTCTCTGTCGGACGCCGTCCGATCACCGTCGGACGCCGTCCGACAGGGCCGAACCGTGCGTAACTGCTACTTAACTTATCTCTCCGCCTCCCTCTCTTCTCATTCCATCTCCTCTCTCCTCCCAAACCAGCGCCGCCCCTGCTGCTCCTCCTCTCCGGGGAGGCCCCTCCGGCGACCTCCGGCGACGTCCACCACCACCTCCGGCGCCCCCTCGTCGTCCTCTTCGATTCCCACCGCGGGGATTGGAGTTTGGCGGCCCGATTCGTGCGCCTCGTCTCCGTCGAGTTCCCCTCCTTTCCCCTACCGGGAGAGGCCTAGGGGACGATCTCCTCGCGCACGGCGGCTTCCTCCTTCCCTTCTAGGGCTCGGTAACGGCTTCCCGTCTCTCTTCCCGTCAAATTTCGTTGTTTACCGAGTTCTAGGTTTTGAATAGGTTTTTCCCGCGTTCGTGTTCAGGGTTGGCTCGTGGTGTGGTTTGGCACGTGGGTTTGGCACCTTGTCCGTGGATCGTTGGTCAGTGGCGTTTGGCAGTAAGATTGTTTGATCTGTGGTCACTTTGTCAGAGGGAGTATTTCGAGATGTCAAAATCTTTAAAGAAATTTGGGAAGGCTCTAGGCAGGACCCTCAGTGGTCGGCGCGACAGCGGCAGTAAGGGCGACCCGGATTACATAGATGAGACGGCTAGCAGTGCCGCTCCTCCTCGCCCAAGTAGAGTGACTAGAGCGGATATGCAGCAGCAGCCTGATCAGGGACTTCATTGGACTCGGATGGCGGGCTCTTCTTTTGGCACCGCCGAAGATGCAGATGATGAGACTTATGCTGAGGACCTGGCAGATGAGGATGTCACTGAGACAGTGGTCGCTGAGGACGATCCTGTGGATGATCAGGTTCTGAAACTGTCTATGGAGACCTTGAGAAAGAAGAGAACCGTCTCATATGCAAAATGGTTCCCTGAGAGGCGAGAGTACACCAAGGATTTCAGGTTTTACACAAGGTTTCAAAAGCAACTTTATATGTGTTTCTCTGCTCCTGCAACTGGTCCTAGGGACCCACATTGTGTTGATTGGACTGAGATCACAACAGTGGTAGGGCCAGAGGTTCATACCATCTTCAGCTCTACTCCAGGCCTGGCAGAACTTCTTTCAAACAAGAAGTTGACGTGGAGCAAGGAAAGGAACTGTGAGTTCTTTGCCTCTTTGCTAGTCGCCGAGGATGTGACAGAGTACAATTATTATCACTCAGGTGATGGACAGGTTCAAGGGATCTCTGTGGCAGAAATGAACAGTGTTTTGGGCACCCCTGATTCTGGCACTGATTTAAATGAGGAGTGCTATCCAGAAGGCTTCTGGAGGGGAAAATATCCTTCGCTTGAGGAAGTAAGATTCATGTACATTGATGTTGATGAGGAAGAGGAAAGGGCACAACAATGTCCTGCGGCAATATATTCAGCTTCGGCTGTGGATAGGGCTACAGAATGTTGTTTCTTGGACGCCCACGAAACGAGCGACCTTCCAAGGAATTGGCAAGTACCGGAGGTACTCTTCCTATCCACTTTACAACCGGCATAATCCGCATCCGAATAGCCGATTAGGTCAAAGTTTGACCCTCTAGGATACCAAAGGCCAAAGTTGGGAGTGTGTATCAAATATCTCAATATTCTCTTGGCTGCCACTAAGTGGCAATCCTTAGGTGTAGCTTGAAATCTTGCACACATGCACACACTAAGCATAATATCAGGTCTAGATGCACACAGGTAAAGGAGAGAACCAATGATAGAACGATATACCTTTTGGTCGACGTCCTTACCATTTACATTTAAATCAAGGTGACCATTTGTCGGCATAGGAGTCTTGATTGGTTTGGCGTCGGTCATCTCCAACTTCTTAAGCATATCCTTCACGTACTTTGATTGGCTAATGAAAGTTTCTTTCTTCATTTGTTTCACTTGTAGTCCAAGGAAGAACTTCAGCTCTCCCATCATTGACATCTCAAAACGTTTAGTCATCAAGCTACTAAACTCACAAAAACTCATCCAAATATAATGTCATCAACATAAACTTGACAAACAAAGATATCACCATCTACTAGCTTAGTAAATAGTGTAGGATCAGATTTACCCATTTTAAAGCCTTTTCTTACCAAAAAATCTTTCAGACACTCATACCATGCACGTGGTGCTTGCTTCAACCCATAAAGCGCCTTGTTGAGTTTGTAGACATGATGTGAAAACTTTGTGTCCTCAAAACCTGGTGGTTGCTCAACGTACACAAGCTCGGAAAGTGGACCATTAAGAAAAGCGCTATTGACATCCATTTGCCACAACATAAAGCCATGGTGAGTAGCAAAAGCAATTAATATTCTAATAGCATCTGCACTTGCTACAGGAGCGTAAGTCTCACCACAATCTAAACCTTCGATTTGCGTGAAGCCTTGTGCAACCAACCGTTCTTTGTTTCTTGTTACTATACCATGTTCGTCTTATTTGTTGCGGAAGACCCATTTTGTACCGATGACGTTTTGCTTCGGTCTTTCCACCAGCTCCCACACTTCGTTCCTAGTGAAGTTGTTTAACTCCTCTTGCATGGCAATGATCCAATCGGGATCCTTGATTGCTTGATCTATATTGAGTGGTGTTGACTGGTGACTAACTGGGGGTCACCGCTGGCAATGAATTTGTACGAGGGGACGCTAATCAAGAACTAGGCCAGATGGCAAACACCAGACAGGGTTATACAGGTTCAGGCCCTCAACGGAGGAGGTAATACCCTACTTCCTGTGTTCTGGGATTATACGGTGGATCAAGATGCGGGATGCAAGATGATGCTACTATTAGATGATTCGATCTCTCTCTCTCTCTCTGATGGCTCTTTACCCCCTCCCTTTATATAGTGCAGGGGGGACAAAGTTACAGGATGTCGCGGGGTATGTGGCAACTATTTCTGTTATGATGTTACATGGAATGCATGTATTGATCTGCTAATTACATGGGGATATACCATATCCCCGGACCCTTTCTTACTGCGCAAGGCACGTGTGATCCGAGTAATCTTCTCCCCTAATCGGCCGACTTGGATCGCCCCCCCCATCTGTTCCATTATGGGCCTTCTAGAGGATACCCGGGGCCCATGTATTCCACAGTAGCCCCCAAGTGCTTTACGATCGAGTCAGATGATTGGCCGACCGATTCCGCCCATATCTCCTGTAATCTGAAAAGAGCTTGTAAAGAACTCAAGAAATTTTAAGTTTTTGTGTTGAAAGAATGCCTAGATTGGCAATACCAAACTCCAGCTTACTCGGCCCATTGGGCACGTCATTTCAACAAGAGAATTCGTCTCCTGGGCACCCACCCTTGCAATACAAGAGCAGCTACTGACCCATCATGGGGCATGCCTTAAGCCACGCCATTACAACTTCTGTCTTGCAGCATGCTGTAACCTTAGCGTTGCAAAGGATATCGGCGTCAGTCGCCCGGCCTTAACTTGTAACCAGCGCTTGGCCCAACATAGGGCACACCTTTCAGCCGGGCGACACCTGTCCCCACCAGGGAAGGGATCAGCGTAGGCCCCTTAGGGCGTACCAATTGGACGCAATTTTGCCGTACCCAACATGTGGTATGCCGTGAAATACTTTTAATTTTGGCACTTCCGGTCATATGCCCTCCAGGGTGTACCGAGGCCAAACTAGGCTCGATTTTAACACATTGCCAAAGTCAGCGGTGTGTTAAGAAAGCCTGTTAAGGGTATTGCCCTTTGCAGTTTTAGCCCAAGCCCAATTAGAGGGAGGCGAAGCGTTTTCGCGCCCTTTTTCTCACACAGCCGGAACGACACGCGCTTCCGTCCCATCGCCATGATGGTGTTACTGTGTTTGAAACGGATTACAAGGCGCGCCCTTTGAACTCCCTCTGTGTATAAAAGAAGCTCAGGGGCGGAGTACTACTTCACAGCCAGCCTTCGAGTTTTCTTCTCCTCCTTTTTCCTTTTTGCCACCGATCAACGGAAGATAGAAAGAAGAAAATGGATCCATGGGAAGCCGCCGCCGCCGAGTTCCATGCCCGTGTCGCTGCTGCTGCAGCCGCTACGGCTGCCCAATGGCAGCGGTGGCGAGAGGAGTATGCGGAGGAGACCACCTAGAGAGCCATTAGGGTTCTGGTCGACGGCCACCCGCAGCTCTTCCCGGTTCGCACCCCTCTAAAAGATGAGCTCGTCTTCTCCATCCTCGATGTGAAGTGGCCATCGGAGGAGTGATTTCCATCTTTTGCTTCATTTGCTGCTCTGCCAGCCAGCGAGGAGCCCTAGCTCGATGTGCTGCGCCGCGGAAATATGTAAATAGGCCTAAGAGCCTTTCGATGAAGATCTTTTGGAAATCCGCGTGCTTTTTTCTTCAATCTTGCTTTATTCTTGAATCTGCAGTAACATTGCTTCATCCGAGTAGTCAGGATGGCACGCTCCCAAACCGGAGCCCAACGCATACGCGGACCTCTCGGGAGAAATCACTCGGCCACCCGAGTGGTTGTTCGAGTCCTTCTCGAAAAGGCCGCATCCAGCGCTAGACTAAGGCCTGCCCCAGAATGCGAAACACTGCCCGTTGCGATAAATTAGGAACAGGGGAACGAAATCAGTTCACCTCGCTCGCTTTTCACGCCAGTCTTTCAGTCTCTCTCCCAGCGAACTCCGCCGCTAGGGTTCTTCTCCATCGGAACCCCCGCCGCCACCGTATCCGATCTGCAATGGCTACACCATCTCACGCCACCCCGAAGGCTGCCAAGAGCGGCAAAGAGTGGATGAAGTCCATCACGACCGAGCGGAGGCTACAGAAGCTGATCTCCATCGGCGTGCTCCCCTCCAAGGAATTTGCATCATGGCGCGCCGCCGCCGACGAATCCTGCCCCACCCCTCGCTCCGACGAGGTAGTGGTCTTCGAATCTTTCTTCCTCTGCGGCTTCGGCCTTCCTTGCCCTCCTTTCTTCCGGGGATTGCTGCATTTCTATCTTCCATCTTCCATCTTCCAAATTGCCATTTTTACTCACATCTGTGAGGCCTATTTGGGGATCGCTCCTCATTTCGATCTCTTCAGATATCTTTACCTCCTCAAGCCTTTTTCCAAAAGAACTTTCCCAAAGCCGCCGGCGGCGCGGGATTTCAATTGCGGGAAAGGGCCCGGAAATTTTATTTTTATCTCCCCTTGAGAACCTCCAACAAGGGTTGGCACTCGGAATGGTTCTACTGTGCCAATTCTCTTCCAGTCCTCCCTTCCTTCTCCGGAGAGTGCCCCACAGTCCGTCCCTCCTGGTCCTCTCCTCTTGCCGATGGCAAAGGAAACTAAGTACAGGAACTTCTTGTCATCCTCCAGAGACAAAAGTCTGCTGGGTTGACCGGCATTGGGGTGGTTTGGAACTACACCCAACGCCGTGTCCAGCCCATAAAGGAAAGGGTGCACCTCGCCTTCGAGTGCTCTGGGTCCCAAGATGCCACTCGGGAGACTGAAGATCCGATTTCGCAGAAAGAAATTGTCAACCGAGTGACTGAGCACTTCGCCCGGGCTCTGAAATAGTCCACACAGACTGCCCGGCTGCGTACCGCCTGTCATACCCTCCACCAGCGGTAAGGAGAAGATTCTCCTCAACTCAACCGTGGTTTTTGGGATGATATTGGAATTAATCCAATCTGATACACATGTAGGGACGCACGGCCTTCTTCTCCACCTATCCAGTCCCGGAGGCCCCAATCCATAAGGAGGCACCGCGCAAGCGTCTCGCGGGGGACTCAGCTAGTGCTCCTCCAGCCAAGAAAGGCAAAGGGATCGCTTCTAGGGACTCAGACGAAGACGACGATGAAGACAACGTCCCGCTCCTGCGCCGCCGCCACCCAGCAACGAGATCGCCTTCGGTTCCGGCGAAGCAGCCACGAAGCCCTCCACCTCCCCAATCCGCTGGCCCAGCGGCCGCGTCGGGGGCGGAGAAACCTCCCGGCTCGAGCCCGAGTGATTCGGGCGTCCGATTTGGATTCAAGTTTATGTCATCACAAAGGTATTCCCTCGCAACGTTTTCCCTTCATGAATTGTAAGGAATTTGTGTCTTGAAAAGTTTTCGAATGCTTTCAGAAAACCTGTTGAAGATGATGATGAACCGTCAAGCTCGCATGGCAGCGAAGTGCCAGCCTCGGTGCCTCCAAAGTCCAATCACCAAGCCGAGCCCCAACCAGCAGAGGGCTCAACTCGGCACGCCGCACCTCGCCAAGACTCCAGTCCATCTTCTGCCACTCGCCAATCCTAGCCGGCTAAGGGGAAAATCTCAGCCCCAGCTCCAGGGAGCTCGGAACCAGAAATCGAGGAGATTCCTCGCCCCTCCGCCAAAGCTCACACTCCACCCCTCCGACTGAAGTGGAGGAAGGAGATGGAGGGCTACGAGGTCGACGACGGGCAGGAGGCCGAAGAATGGGAAGTATTAGACAACATGGCAATAGTTCAAGTCAAGATATACAAGGTAAAGCCTTTTTATGACTTGAATCTCTGCTTTGCATAAGGGAACCCCACTAATCTCCCTCCTCTTACCATGCAGCGCATGAAAGAGAGGTCGAAGCAAAAGACCCAGTGCATGGAGAGAACAGTGGGCGAGCTAAAGTCTCGCGATGAGTTTGACAACGTGCTGTATGCCGTTAAGTCGCAATACCACGGCCAGATCGAAGAGCTCCAACGAGAAGTCACTGAACTCTGATTCCACCACGTGGAAGAGTCCAACACCATCCGAGGTATAAACCCCGAACAGTGCTAAACCTTTACAGGAAGAATACTCCTTAGATGATAGTCTCTGAGACTTGCCTTTGAATGTAGCACTGGAGACAAGGCAAAAGGCACTAGAGGAAACATCAGAGGCGAGGCAGAAGGCCTTGGAGGATGAAGTCTTCCGAGCCAACACTCAAGCCAAGAAATCAGCTAAAGAGCTGGAAGATAACTTTTCGCCATTGACTCTCCCTGGCTCTGCCCCACAGAAGTCTGGTGATTTGTTACGCCCGATTGGTTGTACAGAGTATCGGCAGAAGACCAAGGCGCAATTCCAACATCTTGTCGAAGAAGTAAAAACCGCCTACGAGCTTCGCCGCCATGCTTTAGTAGGAATAGTTCCAACACTCCAATGCCTTTACCCAGAAGAAGAGCTGCCGACTGACTCGGACATCCTCGTGGCCCGTCTTGACGACATTCCTGCACGGATCTTCACACGGAAGGCAGCGATAACATGCGCCAGCCAAGGCCTCGCAATTGTAAAGTCAAACTTCCCCCGTCTGGACTGCAAGGCCGTGAAGGAAGGATTTGAGTGCACACCGAAGAGAAGGCCTGCGCTTTATTGGAAGAAGTTCGCCCGACTGCTATCCATCTGGTGAAATATTTGGACTTGTAAATGTATTTGTTGCTCAAACGCGTGGTTGATCCTCGATACTTGTGATCTTATTTATCCGAGCAATAAGTTTTATCCCTTTTCATGAAGCGCATCTGCCGACTGGTCCAGCCCCCGATTGCCAGGAATTGGCCCTTGGTTTTCTCCCCATGCAACTACGGAGTAGCTAAACGTTGTCATTGGCAAATATGAGCGCCATTACTCAAGAATTTTCATAATACCCGAATTTAATCAACACATGTAAAGAGAAAACAACTTTTATTAATACGATAGGGTGCGGTTGACTCCGCACACTATTTAGTGTAGCCCCCGACTTACTCGTTTATGGCTGAGTAGCAAGTCAAAAGAGGAGACTAATTACACGATGCTTCAATACAAGACTTTTTAAGAGTAAAAATGACGTAGCTGCTCGATGTTCCAGGTGTTAGGCACTTCAGATCCGTCTTCGCATTGTAGCCGGTAAGCCCCCGGGCGGGTCACTTCAGCGATCACATAGGGGCCTTCTCAGAATGGAGGAGAGTTTATGCTCGTGCTTCTGATTCCTTCGGAGAACCAGATCTCCCTTGGAGAACGCACGGCCCCATACATTGCGCTGATGATAGCGACGCAGGCCCTGTTGGTACTTTGCCGACTGGATCAATGCTGCTTCCCTAACTTCCTCGAGCCGATCGAGGTTTTCATGTCTTGTCTTGTCAAACTGGTTATCGTCGAAATCGGCGACCCGAGGGCACCGGAACTTCAATTCAGTCGGGAGGACCGCTTGTGAGCCGTAAACTAGGAAAAAGGGTGTCTGCCCGGTCGCTCGACTTGGGGTTGTTCTAAGCCCCCAGAGCACCGAAGGCAACTCCTTGACCCAGCGCGTGGCGTACGGCTTTAGGCGATCGAAGATTCTGGATTTTAGTCCTTGTAATACCAACCCGTTGGCACGTTCAACCTGCCCGTTGCTCCTTGGGTGAGCCACCGAAGCATAGCAGATCTTGATGCCCAGCTCCTCGCCCCAACCTTGGAATTCGTTGCTTTTGAACTGAACGTCATTGTCGGTGATGATGCGATTGGGTACGCCAAAACGCACGACGATGTCCCGGAAGAACTCGCGTGCTTTCGCCGTCGTGATAACAGCAACCGGCTTGGCTTCAATCCATTTTGTAAACTTGTCGATGGCGACGAAGAGATGAGTGAATCCGCCTTGCGCTCGCTTGAGAGGGCCCACCATGTCTAGATTCCAGATGGCGAAGGGCCAAGAGATTGAAATTGTTTGTAAATCCTGAGCCGGCATGTGAATCTGCCGAGCAAAGAATTGGCATCCCTCGCATTTGCGTACTATGTCTTCCGCATCTGTGACGGCGGTCGGCCAGAAGAATCCCTGTCGATAGGCTTTTCCCACCAGAGTGCTGGCCGCCGCGTGGTGCCCACATTCTCTCGAGTGGATATCGTTGAGTAGATCTCTACCTTTTTGCTCTGATATGCAACGCCTTAGTACCCCGGAACTTCTTTTTCTGAAAAGCTCGTCCCCGACTATCTTGTAGCTCTTGTTTCGGCGTGTAATGCACTCGGCGAGGCTTCGGTCCTCGGGCAGCTCATCACGAAGAAGATAATGTAAGTAAGGCTGCGTCCACCCGAGGTTAATTGATCATACCTCTGCATTGGGATCCGCCTACGCAAAGGTCGTGGCAAGATTCCTAAGATCGGAGGGAGATCCAGTCGGGGGTGCTGAGTCTTGATCGGGCTGGATTGAATCCATGCCCGTGGGGGTGATTCCGCCAAATCCTTCTTCGCCCTCTTCAAGGAAAGGCGCAAAGTGGGACCGCAAGCGGATCAATCTGCCGAAGGCACAAACTGAATTCTCCAAGCCAAAAGGCAATGGGTTACATTGATCGCGTGTACCTTCTTGTTGGGAGGTCTCTCCGAGAGGAGAGAAACGAAGATTGCCGATGCCGTCGGCGATGAAGTCCAGGGTGCCAAAGTGCAACAACTGCCCCAGCCTTAGAGCGATGGGCGGCGATCTTGAAGAAGCCATCTAGCTTGAACGATGATCCTGATGCAGGCCCCTACCGCGCTAAGTGTCGACTGGTGGCTGATTGGTGGTCACCGTCGGCAATGAATTTGTTTAAAGGACACGCTCAAGAACCAAGCCAGATGGTAGCACAAGACAGGGATTTATACAGGTTCAGTCCCTCAACTCGGAGGCAATACCCTACTTCATGTGCTCTAGGATTATGATTGTAGGATGCGATGATGCAATGTAAGCTATGATGATTGTATATGCCTATGGCCTGTACCCTCTCCCTTTATATAGTGGAGGGGGAGATAGGGTGACATGATAGCATGCAGTACATGGTACTAGATTCGGTTATACCGATGCATGGTATGCAAGTATTGATCTTCTAATTACATGGAGCTTGGCTATATCCTCGGGAACTTCCTTAGCGCTCAAGTTATACGTAACCCAAGTGGTCTCTATCCAAATCAACCGACTTGAGTCGTCCCCCATCTGCTCCTTTATGGGCCTTCTAGAGGATACCCGGGGCCCATGCAGTCCACAAGGGTCCTTAGGTGTAGTGTGTGCAGCAGGACCAAAACAAATCATAGAGGGATCAATCATGCAAGTTGGTTCTATTTCAGGAACAGAGTTAGCAATAAGCAAAGCTTCTCTAGTTTCATCTAGTTCTAAAAGCACACTAGCATACTCCCCCAAAGCAAATCAAAATCTGCAACCACACTTCTATGCAAAGCTTCAAGCACAAGCAATTCTTGAGTCAACTTATTGCACTCCTTCCAGCCATCAGAGTCGACTAGAGGAAGGAAAGAGCACATCTAGGATTTCACATTAGCAACCTTAAAGTTTAGATAAGCTACTTCCTTCTCAAGTCCCTTACACCTAGACATAAATTTACCAAGTTTATCATCCAGCTTGAGTAAAGTTTCAGTGAGCTGGTGGTAGGTGGGACTTACCTCATCATCAGAGTTGGTGTATAGCTCGGAGTCGTCGTTCTCATCTGCCATGAAGCACATGCTGGTTGTTGACGGTCCTTATTTGTAATATTTTATACTTTTGACCGTCAACATATCTATAAAATAAAGGAATCCAAATTACATTAAGGCTAACATTAACGAGTTCCACGAGTTTTGGTGTAGTCTCATGTTTTTGCAGGCATACACAAGAAAAGATGATTTATCGTCCGTATGCAAATCGGACGAAAGATGGAGTTCAAATTAAACATATTTTGAAAAGTCATCAAATGGCAAAATGAACTACACCATGATGAAGAGCTCGTCGAGATGATCGAAACGCATATATAATTTGCTATATTTGGACTTCGGATGAGGGAGAAATGAGCTCCGGAAGACGACGGACCAGACCGGACCCAAGCCAGGTCGGCCGGTCCCTTCTTTTGGTCAATTTGCTTCGGTTTCTTCCCCACATGCCAAGCAACGCACCTAGAGGCCATCCCAACCATCCACTCAAGTCGGTTTGACCAAGAAACATGGATTGCTTCACAAGAATGCATAGGATTCTAAAGGAACCCAATTCTACCGGTCTCCAACTGCCAAACCGACCTAGGGAGATGATCTACACCGCACAATAAGTATCCCATGCGATTCCAAGACGCCGACTCTGCCCATCCAAGATCTGACTACCAAACTGAGCCTACTCCAAATGAGGACCCAGCTCAGCGCGCAGCACCTCAACCTGCTTCCCCACCATCCCCTGCAGCTCACCAATCCTCATCGGGAAAGAGTAAGATCCCGGCCCTGGCTCCAGAAAGCTCAGAGTCGGAGATCGAGGAGATTCCTCGCCCCTCCGCCAGTGCCAATCCTCCTCCCCTCCGAGTGAAATGGAGGAATGAGATGGAAGGCTGTGAGGTCGATGACGAGGAGGAGGCCAAACAATGGGAGATGCTGTAGAACAAATCGAAATTCAACACCAACATACTTAAGGTAAAAATCCCTTCATGTCTTGAATTTTCGCTCTACACAAAAGAACCCGACTAATCTTCTCTACTGTCCCCACGCAGCGCATAAGCAAGAGGTCCAAACAGAAGTCTATGTGCTTGCGGAGAGCCATAAGCGAGCTGAAGTCTCGTGACAAATGTGACAACGTGTTTTATGCGCTCAAGTCGTAGTACCGTGGCGAGATCGAGGAGCTCCGAGGGGAAATTACTGAACTCTGACTCCACCACATGGAAGAAGCCAATACCATCCAAGGTGAGCACCTCCGAATGATATTAAACTCGCATGCAATTGTAGAACGCTCCTTTGAGATTGATTCTTCATACGTGCCTTTGTACAAAGCTTTGAGGGGAAACCAGCAGGTGATGGAGGCGAGGCAGAAGGCCAAGGAGGGAGAAGTCTTCCTGGCCAACGCCCTAGCCAGCTGATTGACCAAGGAGATAGAGGGTAACTTTCTGTCTCTAGCTCTCCCTGGCTCAACCCCACTAAAACCCGACTAGTTTATGATGTCCGACTAGTTTTGCAGCCTATCAGCAAAAAAACCAAGGCGCAGTTCCAAGTCTTCAACGAGAAGGTGAAGTCTGCCAATGAGCTGCGTGACCGCGCTCTGAAGGTGGCGGCTCCAGCACTCCAGCATGTCCATCTTAAAGACGAGCTGCCGTCAGATGCCGAAATCTTCATGGCGTGACTTGAAGACATTCCCGCAAAGATCAAGGTCTTCGCAAGGGAGGCGGCGACCACTTGCTCCAGCCAAGCTTTGGCCATTACAAAGTCGAACTATCCCGGCATGGACCTCGAAGCCGTGCGAGAAGGATTTGCCTGTGACGAAGAAGGGGCCTCCGCTCTTATGGAAGAAGTCCGGGAAATCTCTGCCACGTTGGCAAGACATTTGACTCTGCAGACGATTTAACTCGTGAATGTTTAATTGATCCTCAATGCATCTTGATCTTTAATTTATCTGAGTATGTGATTTATCCTTTTTTTGTGTAACACTTCGGCCGACTAGTCCAGCCCCCGAGTGTTAAGAATAAGCACTTGGCCTTCTCCCTATGTACGTACCGAGCGACTAAACGTTGTCTCTGGCAAGCATGAGCGCCACTACTTAAGAATTTTCATAATACCCAAATTCGATCAACACATGCATGTAAAGAGAAAACAATTTCATTGATAAGATAGGGTGCGGTGACTCCGCACACTATTTAGTGTAGCCCCCGACTTACTGCTTTGTCGTGTACGGCTGAGCAGCAAGTCAAACAAGGGACTAATTACACAATATTTGAATACAAGATTTAAGAATAAAAACGACGTAGCTGCTCAATGTTTTAGGTATTAGGCAGTCTGACCCGTCTTCTCGCTTCAGCCGATAAGCCCCTAGGCGTGTCACCTCATCAATCACATAGGGACCTTCTCAAAGTGGGGAGAGTTTGTGCTCGTGCTTCTGATTCCTTCGGAGGACCAGATCTCCTTTAAGGAACGCATGGTCCCGTACATTGCGCTAATGATAACAACGCAAGCCCTGTTGGTATTTAGCCGATTGGATCATTGCTACTTTCCTGGACTCCTCGAGCCTGTCGAGGTCTTCTATTCTTCCTTCATCCGACTGGTTGCTGTCGTAGTTGCGCACCCGTGGAGAGCGGAACTTCAGTTCAGTTGGGAGGACTGCTTCCGAGCCGTAAACTAGGAAAAAGGGTGTCTGCCCGGTCGCTCGACTTGGGGTTGTTCTAAGCCCTCAGGGGACCGAAGGCAACTCCTTAACCCAGCGCGTGGCATACGGCTTTAGGCGGTCCTGATCCCTCAATTTCACTGCGCGCAGCTCGTTCTGGACATTGCGTCCGCGGATGCAAAGTTGTTGTAGGCAATCTTGATCCTCGGCTCGACGCGGGACCGGGTCGTCCGCCTCAGTGGCGGCCACCTCGTTCTCGACTGGTTGAGTGGCAGAGTGATGGTCATCTGCGCCAAGGACGAAGACTTCCCGGTAGTTGCAGATCTCCGTGCTCCCGTCGGACTCTGAGTCTGAGAGCGAGAGGCAGACCTGCTCGCTTTGTCTAATGGGCTTGCCGGTATTAATGACACCCACGAACATGGTTTGATACGATCGGTTGAGCCCGACCGGATTAGTAGATCGATTCCCCGAGTGGTCACCTCCTATCCCAATCTCAGGATCCGCCTGCGCAAAGGTCGTGGCAAGATTCCTAAGATCGGAGGGAGATCCAGTCGGGGGTGCTGAGTCTTGATCGGGCTGGATTGAATCCTTGCCCGTGGGGGTGATTCCGCCAAATCCTTCTTCGCCCTCTTCAAGGAAAGGCGCAAAGTGGGACCGCAAGGGGATCAATCTGCCGAAGGCACAAGCCGAATTCTCCAAGCCAAAAGGCAATGGGTCACATTGATCGCGTGTACCTTCTTATTGGGAGGTCTCTCCGGGAGGAGAGAGACGAAGATTGCTGATACCATCGGCGATGAAGTCTAGGGTGCCGAAGCGCAACGACTGCCCCATCCTCAAAGCGATGGGCGGCGATCTTGAAGAAGCCATCTAGATTGAGCGATGAACCTGACATAGGCCCCTACCTGGCGTGCCAACTGTCGATTGGTGGCTGATCGAGGGTCACCGTCGGCAATGAATTTGTTTAAAGGACACGCTCAAGAACCAAGCCAGATGGTATCACAATACAGGGATTTATACAGGTTCAGGCCCTCAACTCGGAGGTAATACCCTACTTCCTGTGCTCTAGGATTACGATTGTAGGATGCGATGATGCAATGTGAGCTATGATGATCGTATATTCCTATGGCCTCTACCCTCTCCCTTTATATAGTGCAGGAGGAGATAGAGTTACACTATAGCATGCAGTACATGGTACTAGATTCGGTTATACCGATGCATGGTATGCAAGTATTGATCTCCTAATTACATGGAGCTTGGCTATATCCTCGGGAACTTCCTTGGCGCTCAAGTTATATGTAACCCGAGTGGTCTCTATCCTAATCAGCCGACTTGAGTCGTCCCCCATCTGCTCCCTTATGGGCCTTCTAGAGGATACCCGGAACCCATGCAGTTCACAAGGGTCCTTAGGTGTAGTGTGTGCAGCAGGACCAAAACAAATCATAGAGTGATCAATCATGCAAGTAGGTTCTATTTCAGGAACGGAGTTAGCAACAAGCAAAGCTTCTCTAGTTTCATCTAGTTCTAAAAGCACACTAGCACACTCCCCCAAAGCAAATCAAAATCTGCAACCACACTTCCATGCAAAGCTTCAAGCGCAAGCAATTCTTGAGTCAACTTATTGCACTCCTTCCAGCCATCAGAGTCAACTAGAGGAAGGAAAGAGCACATCTAGGATTTCACATTAGCAACCTTAAAGTTTAGATAAGCTACTTCCTTCTCAAGTCCCTTACACCTAGACATACTTTTAGCAAGTTTATCATCTAGCTTGAGTAAAGTTTCAGTGAGCTGGTCGTAGGTGGGACCTACCTCATCATCGGAGTTGGTGTATAGTTCGGAGTCGTCGTTCTCATCTGCCATGAAGCACATGCTGGTGTAGTCGACGTCGTCGTTCTTCGGCTGCCCGTTACTCCTATGTGGATGATGTCTTGTTGGTATGAGATGGTACTATGGTAAGCGATTCAAAAAGATTAAACCGTGCATTTACAACTATGAGCATGATGATGCTATGAAAGACGTACTTTGGTAGGCACCACCACATGATGTTGGGGTAGACTTGCATCGGCGGTCAACCTCCACGAGATGGAGTATACAGTGTGACATCGACCGGTGTACACTCATCGATACCGGTACACACATATGAGAAATGAGCATGAGCATATGCATTGCATGATTACATATCAGATTATGAAGAAGTCATTATTTGATGTTTTATGTTATTTTAGATAAGGCTATGATCTGCCTTGTTTTATGTACTTGATGAGTTTATACTCACTCTTACTTTCCATGTTTTTTTATGTGACCATTGCATGGGATGGCCGTAGTACATTGTTGTCATAAGCACTTTAAACTCCTCATTCAATTCCTTAGTGATTCAAATAAACTTAGTCGCATGATAGTAGAGCTTAGAATCGTTCTTTTCCATTCATTTGTTAAATGTTAACTTGGTTCGTTATTGTCTAGTGTCGACTAAAGTTTAATGCTTGGATGGTACCTTAATTATGTTTTATGGTTCTAAGATGGTATTTTAATTAGCGTGCTGGCTTATTATTGTGAGTTTGAAAATGTCCTATGTAAAAATGCTAATTTACAGGGGACATGCTGCCGAAGTTCTTTATGAAATATTGTGTTATCTATGTATATGCTGGTAGCATCCAGGGTCTTGTCAAGACTGGGGTGTTACAGTTGGTATCAGAGCGGGCTTTAGGTTCGTTATGGGTGAAGTAGTGAGTTAGAATTAATATGTAACAGTAAATTCTGACTTAGTGGTTTAACTAATTAATCAAGACTTGACACACTGGTGCACCATAGGATAGGTATGGGTTTGCATGGCATTTTTGTTTATATGGTTGATATTATTGTTAATTAAGGCTCGAGTGGTATTAAATATGGACTATGTAAGTGTATGTGATTTTCGTCACTAATTTGTTGCTATGTTTAATTTGTAGGCATGATTATGCCATGGTTCGAGTGTTAAGGTGTTAACTGTGCTAACACTTTGCCAATGACTTTTAAGTCCAACAAGGATGGGGAGAGAGTTTTCTTTATTGGATATCCATATCGGTGCTTAAGTATACTCTAGACGAGATTTATTCAACCCATTGGTGATGTCTTAATATGTTATATTTTGGCCTTTGGTTCTAAGGCTCTTGATGTGAATTTTAAAAACCTTTCTTGGAGAAGTGGGGATGCCAGTCCTTGGATATGCCTACATATTGAAAATAATGCTTGTGACGTGCCCTTATGTGTATTAGTGTTGTAGTAGTTTTTTTTCTCATGTACCCCCTACTTTGCTCTATAGTTTCTAGTTGGGCATGTTGCTCATCCAATTTAGTTTGACACAATTTTGTGATATGGGGGTTAAAATGGAATATGTGTCTCATGGTGTTAGGATGGCGATGGATGTGGTGTGTGCGCATTAGCATTATTGAGTACCATTTATAAATCTTTGGTGTTTGATTCAAATCCCTTTGACCAATGCTTCTTGCAGTGGTGGGATTTGTACGTGGCTTATAGATGTTGGAGTTTGTTGTTTCTCTAGTGGTAATAGTGATGGTCTATTTGTATTTTATTTACAATTAGTTTGATGTTATGTGTTATCTAGGGGCGTCATGAGTGTAGTGTGGTTCTTATGGGGTGTTGTTAAGTTGTTCTTGGCTTTTGCAAGAGGCATATGGAGTTCTTCAATTGCGTGTCAAGGGTTTTCATAGATTCATACCTGTGTTTGGGTAGTGTCCTAGCAAGCTTGTCTATTAATAGAAATGATTAAATTCTCATTGGTCTATTGGTCTTGTGCCCTTTATGGAGGATGCCCTATTCCCATTCTTGTTAAAATATTTGCTTCTATAAAACCCAAATCTTGTGCAGCAAAAATGGCATTAGTGAGAATTGATTGAATTTTATAATTATCTTTTCATCAGCTTCCACCGATCCGGATACAGGGGTAATCTTGCCTTCAAGTTTAGTTGCAGCTGCTAGTACACTTTTAAGTTCTGGGAGAAGGTCGATAGTGTTGGCGATCGTTAAAAAGGAATATTTGCCTTGCACGGCAAGGAAAGGATAAATATGGAAGTCTATCCCGAATAGGAAAGATATGATTGTAATATCGAATATCTACGTTTTCGTGAAGAAAGGATAGGGATAAAAACCTTATCTTGTAACCGACCAGGACTCTACTTTGTAACCCGGCCCACCACTATATAAGGCGGGTAGGGGACCTTGGTTAGAGAGACAGAGATACACGACACGAGATCACCAGATCATCGGATCAGCATCATAATTATAGAGGACAGCAGTAGGGTATTATCTCCACCGCGAGGGCCTAAACGTATATAAACCATTTTCTTGTGTTACTATTGAGTTTGGATCCAGCGCCTCGAAATGAATATGCCCTAGATCAATCATAGTGATGATTGTACCACGTCTTTGTTCATGTACATATGATAATGTTGTTTATTGGTTCCTTGAATGAATGTCATAACTTTGTCCATTGGGTACGACTTGATTGTGAAACACATTGTTATATGAATTTATTCTAAACGGGTCCCTGATCCTTATCATTACGAGGAGCGGTTATGATTTGATCAGCATACGTATTGGTTGATAGTAATGTTTCACATGCCATAAATATAGAGATATTAAACCAATCGGATGGACGCATGTTGGAGAACATGGGCAGTCGGACAGACCTACTCCGAGACGCTGTGAGTTGTTATGTCTTATAGCGCCATCAGCGTATAGTCTCGAGTGGTATACCTATATGGTCCTTAGACCTGAGATTGTCATGGATGCCCAGCATGTTGACTCGTATACTTTGGTATCATCAAACGCTACACCGTAACAGGGTAGTTATAAAGGTGCCTACTGGGTATGCCACGATACATAGCCAAGGTTGTGATGATCAAGATGGAATTTGCCCTCCTAGATAACGGGAGAGATACCTCTGGGCCCCTCGTGTGGATGGATAAGGCACGCACACGGCCGTGCTAATATGACTAAGGGGTTAGTCATGGTTTGTATCCATTCCACTGTTGAGTGAATTGGTCGAGCTATTAACAAGGGCGGCGAGCATCTCGCCTTCAGCATTGACTGGTATCGGGAGGCAAAGGGATCGGTATATGAGTGTATCAAGGTTCAGCGGAATAATGATTCTGTGCATTCGGGGGGTCAATACGTACTGCTAGGTGCCGCTTTTGATCGGTGGATTGGAAACGGGTTTCTAGATCCACGGCCGACTTGCACTGAACCTAACGGGTCACACACTTAACGGGTTGGAACTGTTTAATATGTTTGTACGTGGATATGATGTACGTAGGAGATAGAAACCCTAGCGGGCCGAAGCCCACTAGCGTGACTATATAAGGAGAGGCAAAGGGACGGCGTGACATGATGAGTTGAGCCTTCACCACGCCTAGCCATCGCGCGCCCCTCTTGCTCTCCAGAAACCCTAGCCGCACGGTGAGGTGCTAGCACACCCCGTGAGGCATTCCTGCTCGGTACGTGTGGATACCGCTAGAGGCGCTGCTGTACGCGGAAGAGCTGTTCGGTTGGATCGCCAGCGAATACAGGTGAGACATCAACGTGCAGTCAGTGAGCGATCCGCAACCACTAGGCGAACTCCAGCGAGTACTCAGGAACCACTCGGCGAGGACGGGTGAGCACTCGGTGGTGATCTGGGCGAGTACGTCTACTTTCTCTACGCACAAGGAACTGCTTCCGCTGCATCTGCACGTCAAGGGTAACAATCTGTGATCCTCTACTTGCATGTGCTCCTGGGTGCGTCGTGGTAGAAAATTTTGATTTTGCGCTCGCGTAGCCTACCCGTTTCCCAGCAGTGGTACCAGAGCCGATCGTGTGTAGTATTGGATCTGGATCAGGCGCATATAGTGATATGTTGCTATGATTGTTCATGGGTTGATTGGATCAATCGGTAGTTTGGATAGAGGTATGAGTTGATAGCGTGATGAGATCAAAAAGATTACTTTGTCCTCAATCAAATTCGTGTCGCACAATTCCCCTACCGGCTGGTAACACCATCGGGGATGCGCGCGTGCCGAATAGATCGGGGCAACAGATCGAGGTCGCATGCATTGCTGTTTTTTCAAGGGGACCTCACGCGTTTGGATCGATATGATCAGCCTAATGAAAATCGGCTCATGTTGATGATCCGGCAATCGGCTTGATGTGATCAATCCGATTGGAATTTTTATTGTGTTTTCATAGATGAGATCTATGTTCCCTGCATGGTGCGTCGCGGGCGTTGCCCGCACCCTAGTCCGCTTACCGGCGAGCGGAACCACAGTGAACTATGATTAATAAACAACTTAACTGGTTCACTTCGTGCGCGTTAGAATTCGATTCTGCGCATAACTTGTTTTTGCAGGGTTTGTTGTGGGCAGTATG
>SPJY01031229.1:0-79421 GCA_005191435.1 Raddia distichophylla
TCCTTTTTTGCCATAACTTTATGATTCATCACAATTGCCCGACTATTGCGCTATGCGTAATTGGCGAGAACCTTTTTAAGTTGTTTGAATGCAATTTTTTTTGGTATATTGATTAACAATAAGTAAAATATGATTTTATATAAATTTAAATATTGGATCACTCCATTTAAAGCTTGAGTTTATAATTTAAAAATTATAACTAAGGTATTTTGGTCATTAAGTAAATCTTTCTAACCGTATTGAAATCTAACGAGGATAGTGATGGCATAAAAGGAGGAAATTGTCTATTTACTGTGTAGAAGTGGCCTCGTCTATTTTCCACCACTCACAGAGACACCGTTAAATTATCACTCCGCACGGTAGAACCAACGCTTAAATGTCATTTTTGGGTTTTTAATTGATCTTTATACTATCCCCTTCTAAAGCCTTGTGAATCGACACATTTGCTCCCATCTCCTTTGCCCCATCTCCTTCTCTGCTGACTTTGGCGATAGCTAGCCGGCCTAGGTGGTGGAAGATCACTGTGGCAACGGCATGCTCAGACGGTGGAAGTGGAGCACGACAACGACTAAGCCTCGCTTGAGCAATAGAGGAAGAACATGATGATGGCAAGCTTTGGTAGGGCAGCCGACACTTCGGCGACGATGAGCCCGAGCATTGTAGTAGTAGCACAACGACAACAAACTTGAGCTTGAGGCGGTGAGGGAGACGTCGGCAACGAACCTGGCGACTGTGGCGACGACAAGCCCGGGTTGGGGGGCACAGTGACGGCGGACGGTGAACCTGGCCCATGCATGGCGGCGGCGGGAGGAGGTCGAGGAGGGTGGTGGCGACGGCGGGAGGAGGTCGAGGAGGGTGGCGACGGTGGGAAGAGTTCAAGGTACAAGACGGTGGCAACGAGAGGAGGTCGAGGAGGGCGGCGGGAGGAGGTCAGCGACGCTGGGAGAGGAAGACAGCATCAGCGTTGGGAGAGAGGCGGCGACGACGCTGTAAGGGGAAAAAATTGGGGAGGTAGAGGAAGAAAGGGGCAAACTTGTCTATTCACAGAGCTAGTAAAAGGTTAAGGCCCAGTTCTTTTCAGCTTAACAACTTAACGGCTTAACAGCTTAACGACTTATCTACGTTTTGAAAACACATATGATTTATGTTTTTTGAGTCCGTTTTTAGCTGTTTTGAAGATGGGTTCTAACGCTTTAAAAAGCAAGTCAAACGAAATGTATTCGAAACTGGAGACTACCTCGAGAAGCTCTCGAAGTTCAGTCATTTCAGCCGTTCAGCTCAGCTCAAAAGAACGGGGCCTAAAATGTCCGAATCCTCTAAAGAAGACCAAAATGGCATAACAAAGTGGTAGTAAATCTTGATGGTGGCATCTTAACGACGTCATTTTACGATGTGGCAAATAGACGATGCCACTCCTACGTGTGACAAATAGGCAATTTCGTCGCCTGGAAGGGAAGGAGCCGAAGATATATGCTATCGATCATATAAGGGGTAGGGTCACAAAACGATGGCACGAGAGAGTGGATTTTTAAGTGAACTTTCGCGAATTTCAAACTGTTTTTGCAAAACAGAAAACGCCATCTTGTTCTTCTCGGGGTCTGCTATTTCTTTCGGCGGCCATCTGCTGGGCGCAGCCCCTGTCGTCTCCCCTCTCCGTCTATGTATTGTGCTTGGACGTTTTTATAAAGCTTCTTTTTTCGAAAAAATGTACTGACCATCTATTCACGACGTACTACGTACGTAGTCCCTCGCCGTGCTGTGACTTCCTACCCGGAACGTAATGTTCGGAATTCCTGTGCCTGAACTAGAAAGTCTGGAAGTTATAGCCTGCAGTCCTGCACCTTGGTTAGGAAAAAAAAAATCATGGATCAAATATCCAATCCACGTTTCTCATCGAAAGGCTGCAAATTAAATTCCAGTCAAACCAACAGAACAGAACAAAACAAGTAACACCGATCCAAACTTAGCAACGTCGTCGCACGTTGTTCACGCGAGGTGAAATGGATGGAGACATGCATGCATCCATCACACCCTCCTCATCTCACGCGCACCGTGGAGCTGCTTCTTTCCCATGATTCAATTCTTCCGCGCGCGCGCGCGTACGCATGCAGGACGCAGCAGCTGGTGCCGCGTGCTGCTCGCGAGCTCTATAAACGTAGCCGCAGCCGGCGCCGGAGACGAACACACCGTGGCGGATTCATTACCATCCCATCGTTCGATCGAGCTAGTGGGCAGTGGCAGCAGCACAGAGCTGAGTCTTGATCGAGCTCGTTTTGATTATTCATCCCGATCGGATTCGCGCATGGCATTTGCTGCGGCGGTCAAGGCGTCCCCCTCCCCGTCTTCCTCGGCGCCGTCGCTGCGGCTCCTCCCGAGGCCGCGCGCGGCAGTAGCCATGACGGCGGGGAGGCGCGTGGACGCCCGGGCGCTCGCCGCGGCGGCGCCGCCGGCGCCGGCGCCGCCCGTGCCCGTGCCCGAGCCCGCGGCCGCGGCCGCGGCGCTCGCCGTCGCCAGCGAGCGCCGCCAGCTGTCGGTGTCGCAGACCATGTCCAGGATTAGGGCGCGGGGCAAGGTACGTACGTAGCGCGTAGCGATCGATTTAGCTTGGTTTGCAGCCGGTGATCGAATGTGATCGATTCTGAACTGTACATGCGGCGCGCATGCAGACGGCGTTCATCCCGTACATCACCGCCGGCGACCCCGACCTGGCGACGACCGCGGCGGCGCTGAGGCTGCTCGATGCCTGCGGCGCCGACGCCATCGAGCTCGGCCTGCCGTACGTTCTCGCGCTCCCCGTCGCCAGCGAGCGCCGCCAGCTGTCGGTGTCGCAGACCATGTCCAGGGTTAGGGCGCGGGGCAAGGTACGTATAGCGCGTAGCGATCGAGTTAGCTTGGTTTGCAGCCGGTGAATGTGATCGATGCTGAACTGTACATGCGGCGCGCATGCAGACGGCGTTCATCCCGTACATCACCGCCGGCGACCCCGACCTGGCGACGACCGCGGCGGCGCTGAGGCTGCTCGATGCCTGCGGCGCCGACGCCATCGAGCTCGGCCTGCCGTTCTCGGATCCCTACGCCGACGGCGCCGTCATCCAGGTACATACATACATACATACGGTTAGATTCGATCATTCAAGTCAAATAAAACTAATTACATATACACATCAAATGATCAAAGTGATCATATACACGGTTCGATTCTAATTACATATACACATCAAGTGATCAAAGTGATTAAACATACATATGGCGCATGCACGTGCTGAGTCGATCGTGTTGATGTTGGCAGGCCTCGGCGGCGCGGGCGCTGGCGGGCGGCGCGACGACGGAGGCGGTGATGTCGATGCTGAAGGAGGTGACGCCGGAGCTGTCCTGCCCGGTGGTGATCTTCTCCTACTTCGGCCCCATAATGCGCCGAGGAGCCGCGAGCTTCACCGCCACCATCAAGGAAGCCGGTGTGCAAGGTACGTCCATTTAGCAACACCATATTCTAATCAAGTTATGTCGTTGACTCGTTCTACCACCGATGGAAGTTATTGATTCACAGTTGTTACGTGTGTCAGGTCTTATAGTGCCGGATCTACCTTACTCAGAAACATGTTGTCTGAGAAATGAAGCCATCAAGAACAACCTAGAGCTGGTAATTAAGTATAAAGCATGCATTTTAAGCATTTCGTATTGGTTAATACTCCTATATATTACAATGCTGAGACAAATCAAGAAAGCACAGCGGTACGAGAAAAGCTCTCCCATTTGTACCACGACGATATCTTTGTACATGTGGAAGCCTCAATTAGGATTGCTGTGTAATTTAGGATCCGTAAAGTTTAAAGAGAGAGATGATATTTTACGGGACCCAAGATACATTCCGCATATATGTGGTATATATCAGTTATTACTGAGATTTGATCTGTATGAACTAATGGCTGCAGGTGCTTCTTACAACCCCAACTACACCAGCAGAAAGGATGAAGGAGATCACAAAAGCTTCAGAAGGGTTTATTTATCTTGTAAGCGCCAATGCGTAGAACCCTAATTATTTAGTTTTGCAAGGTTGATTGGCTTCGTGACCAGGACCTGTAGACAACATCTAATTAATGTCCTTGTCCAAACTCGTAATCATATAGGTAAGCGTCAATGGAGTTACAGGTCCCCAGCCAAACGTGAACCCGCGTGTGAAGGATCTTCTTCAGGAGATTAGACAGGTTTGTACAAAAGGAAATAATTATTTGCCACGAAATATTAAAAATTAAAGTTCTATAGCTCAAAATTAGTACTGCTAATCTATCTATCTATCTATCTATCTATCTATCTATCTATTATATATATAAAGGAGGAGAAAAAGAAGCCACCACGTTCGTCCACATCATCCAAATTATTTGAACCGTTCGATCAATGGTGGGATCAGATTTATGTAAATCTAGCAGTTAATATTAACCTCTATAACAAACTACTGAAGCTGATCTATATATTAGAGATAAACTCTAAATCTAATATGATATATTATCTATATCTTAATATAAAACTATTAATCCTAAAATTCTAGAAATTCCCACGTTAATAAAAAAAATAGTAGAAATTCTCATGTTAATCATATAAAAAAGAAAAATCTACATCGTTGAATATGGATATTATTATGTAAATCTAGCGGTCAATATTAATAACCTCTATAACAAACTATTGAAGCTGATCTATATATTAGAGATAAACTCTAAATTTAATCTGATATGTTATCTATATCTTAACATAAATCTAGCTGCGTAAACGCGCGGGTCACCTCACTCGTTACATTGTTAATCAAAGAGCTGCTGTCATTGTTTGCAGGTCACCAATAAAGCTGTGGCTGTTGGCTTTGGCATATCAACGCCTGACCATGTTAGACAGGTAATTAAATAAATAGATAACAAGCTCGCAAGATTCACTCACCAAAAATCTATTGCAAAATTTTACGGTATAATTAAGTTGTTTCACTAACCAATTGTAAATGCATGGCACAGATTGCAGAGTGGGGTGGAGATGGAGTGATCATTGGCAGTGCAATGGTGAAACAGTTAGGTGAAGCACCTTCTCCAAAAGAAGGGCTTAAAAGGCTAGAAGAGTATGCCAGGAGGCTAAAGAATGCACTGCCATGATATGTGCTGATGTCCATATATCCAAGCGGTTGATTAACTACTGTTGGTGATTATAAAGAGAAATGCGCTGAAGAAGAGAAGCTGCCAATTGAGTTGGTTTGACAAGAAGATACTAGTTAGCATATATATTACCTGGAAACACCATTCTTTCGCACTCCTTTATGTAGGGAATTAGGGTATAACTTGAGGTAATGTTGCATCTTTTTATTCATTTCTGTTTTTTTTTCCCTGAGGGTAGAGTGTTTTCATATCTTCTCCCTATTCTTCATACTTTTGACAAAATAAGCACAAAAGGGTAGAGAGCTTTCTTCATGAATCATGAGCTCCAGCCTCGATATAGATTTGGTTACTTCATTCTACCTATGCAAGGCTGTAAATTTGTAATCGACACTAAAAGAATATAAAAGATTGTTGAGCCAGTTTGTCCTAGTTTGTGCTGCGAGTTTGGGCCGAGCTGTCCGAACTGGGCCAGGCATGGCCCGAAAAAAGATAGCCTGAAGCATGACACGACACGGGAGAAATGGGTTGGGCCGACACGGCTCGAATGGCGTGCCTGGCCTGGAAACCATGCACATCAGGCCGCCCGACCCAGCCCGACTGTCCAGGTGGTGCTTGGGCTGGCACAACCCGAAATGAAGCACGAGTCAGTAGTCCACGTTTTTTTTGTGTTCTTCCGTTACTTGTATGAATTTCTGTTCAACACGAAAGTTGGAAATAATTTTGATACGCATCTTTTTTCATGTATACAACTTTTTCATTTGAGCAATGTATGAATTTATAAAAATTATTGTCTTCGCTGTCTGCTTTAGGGTCCACAACACCATTCTTTGTAATTCGCCATTTTTGAGATCTTCTGTTACTCGGATGAATTTCAGTTCAACACAAAAGATGTGGATACTTTTGAGACGAGCCTTGTTAATGTAGAAAACTGTTTCATTTGAACAACGTATGAATTCATAAAAATTATTTTCTTCGTTGCCTGCTTTACGACCAACGATACCGTCCTTGGTAATTCACCTTTTTCGAGATCTTATGTTACTCGGATGAATTTTGGTTAAACACAAAAGTTGTACATAACTTCGAGAAGCATATTTTTATGTACATAAATTTTTTATTTGAACAACGTACAAAGTTTTTAAAAAATAATCTTACATGTTGTTTTTTCACCCATGCCGTGCTCAGGCCGGCCTATCCCGAAGCCGGCCCGACGTGATTTTGGACCATGACAGACCTAGATTTTGGGACTCCGTGCCGACCCGACATGGCCTGAAGTCCTGACCAGACCGTATTGGCCCATGGCACGATGTTTCTGGACCGGTCCGACACGATCCAATTCCCAACACTAGTCCGAATTAAGGAACAAATATAAGAGCATCTCTAATGGGGACATGTTAGCAGGCTATAAAGGAATCCACATCAGCATTTATCCCATGTGGAGCAGAGAGAGGAGAAAAAAGAGAGTAGCAGGCGCTTGGTGCAGCGCCCGTCTCGCTCAGAAAACGAGGAGCGAAGCGCCTGCTTGGAGACAATGTAGCGACGACACGGTCTACAGCGCAGGATTTCTGTTTCGACTCGCGCGCGAAGGGGAAAGTATCACGCGTGACCCGCTTCCTACCTCCTTCAGAAAAAACCCTAAATCAAGCCCTCTTCCCTCCAAATCAAGCCCGATTCCTCCCAGATCTGCATCTCTCCTCCCTCCCAGGCGGCGTCGCAGCGCGCACCTCCTTCCTAGACATCGCCGTCGCGGCGCTCCTTCGTCCAGCCGCCGTCGCCGGTCTTTCCCACGGCCGTCGCCACCGAGCCTTCTCCCAGCCGTCACACCCACCTCCTTCCAAGCCATCGCGCCCATCACCTTCCAAGCCGTCGCCGCCGCACCGCTCCTTCTAAGCCCTCGCCGCCGAGCTGCTCCTTCGCCTAGGCGCCGTCCCTGTCACCGCACCACTCCTTCGCCTAGCCGCCGTCGCTGCGCCACTCCTTCGCCCAGGTGCCACCGCCGTGCCTTCTCCCAGCCACCACGCCCACCTCCTTCCAAGCCACTGTGCCCACCTCCTTCCAAGAAGCTTCACCGCGTGCCCTTGTTGTCCCCAAGATCCCAGCTGTTGTCCTTTGAGGAAGATGAGTGCCCGGTCCAAGCGGGAGGTAGCTCCACTGCCTACACACCTTGGATATGATGTTGCTGCTCGGCGTCCATCCTCGTCGTCCCGTGAAGCAGTGCCAACCCCGTTTGCTCCTTGGTGTTCAACCTCTGAGTTGTAAGTTTTAATTCATAGTTTGTTGATTGCCTAAATGGTAGCAATTTTGTCTTGGTTTGGATGCAATGAATAACGTTCATAGTTAGCTCGGTTTGGATTAATGTATGCTATATCTTGTTTTTTTGTTGTTGTATGATGGTGTTACTTCTCATCCAGGGAGGTTTATAAAATTATGAGGGATTGCTTTGTAGAGAACTAGAGATTGAACATTGGAACAGAGAGGGGTCTAAAATGAAATTATTTGTGCAGCCATCCACCCGGCGGTTTTGTAAAATTTATTGAGAACTGCGAAGCGTCTTCCATGGACAACAGAGGAGGATGTGCGGTTGGTAAGTAAAAGTATGTTTTATTTACACTTTCATTGGTATTAGAAAATCATTCTTTTAAACCATGCTCCTATTTGGTAATCGTAGGTGAGTGCATGGTTGAATAATTCTAATGATCCGATCAACGGAAATTGCAAGGAAAAAGAGAAGTATTGGGCAGACGTGCTTGAAGTATACAACATCACCACACCACCACATAGGAGAAGAGAAGCCAAACAGCTTAAAGACCGAAATCAAAAAATCAAGAGATGGGTTGCGTGGCTTTGTGCATCTTGGAATAAGACTCGTTCTATTTATACTAGTGGTTATTCAGATGACATGTTGAAAGATAAGGCCTTAAAGTTTTATAAGGAGGACTATAATGAAACTTTTACGGTTATGCATTGCTGGAATATTCTTCGCCATGAACCCAAGTGGCATGCACTCTTGGAGGATATGGATAACTCAAAGAAAAGAAAATTGGATGAAGAAGAGGGGGTGAGAGAGAGACTGTTATTCTTGATGCAGAGACAAAAGAAGAACGACCTATAGGAAACAAACAAGCTAAGAAACTGCGTAATGGCAAAGGAATAGTGGATGGTACTGATGCTAGTCTGCAAGAAGACATGAAAAAATACATGGAATTGCAGGCTGCGAGTCAAAAGCGCCATGAAGAGTTTATAGAGACCCAAAAGCGTGTTTGCGATGCCAAGGTCGAGGCAGCGAGGATGAAGAGGGATACTACTATGATAGAAGCGTACAAATCATTGATGAGCATGGATACGAGCTCCATGACGGATGATATAAAGGCTGAGCATGTGATGGGCTTGAAGATGTTTAGGGATAAGTTATTTGGTAGCAGGAAGTGAGGTACATTGCTGAAACTGATTATTTGCCATATACCAAATGAGTCATTTATTATTTGTTAGTAACCAGCAGTCCACTGGACTCCATGGAGTCAATGCTCCATTCCTTGTAGCCGTTGGATTTCATCAAGATTCGTGCACACAAAGTAAATACATGCACGACAACACTATCATTTGTCATACATAGGTGTGAATGCAATAATCACGTGATTAATTGTTTACAAAGAAGGTACGGAGCACAGGCTCCATGGAGTCCCAAGTATTTTTACTATATATATATATCCTATACTACACCTACCTAGGTGTAGAATAGGATAATCTACATCCGGGTCGTTTAGGGTGCTGAACGAACCAGGTTTGAATGCCACGATTTTGACAATAATTCAAAGTAATTGAACGGAACACCTTTTTAGGACGGACAGTAATTCGTGTTTGTATATAATACTGGTCTCACGGGGTTCACGAATTAAAATCCCGCAAAAAGTGGATCGGTGGTTTTCTCCCCTGCTCTCTCTCTCTCAACCGTAGCACAGCGTTCTCTCGGTGGTTTTCTCCCGGTGGCGGCGGCACGGCGGCCCGGTGGCCTGGCGAGGAGGCAGCACGGCGTTCTCGGCGACACGTCGTCCTCGGCGAGGTGGCTCGCCGAGAGGCAGCGGCCCTGCGGCCCGAGCAGCGCGGCCGCCATTTGGCATGCTTTTTTTGGTGTCGCTGGTTCTAACAACGACATTAACGTACTCAACCAGTCCACATTGTTCATTGAGGCACTAAGAGGTGAGGCTCCCCGAGTACATTTTTTTGTCAACGGAAATCACTATGACACGGGGTACTACCTCGCCGATGGAATTTATCCGAAGTGGGCTACTTTTGTGAAGACTATATCATCTCCTCAGTTAGAAGAGCACAAGTTGTATGCAAGAATTCAAGAAGGAGCAAGGAAAGATGTGGAACGTGCCTTTGGGGTACTACAAGCTCGCTTCAATATCGTGCGCCGTCCAGCACGTTCATGGAGCCGAAAGATTATTGGAGACATTATGAAGGCTTGTGTCATTGTCCATAATATGATAGTGGAAGATGAGGGAGAAATGGCAAAGTACTCCATTGACTTGAATGATCCAATGGTGTCAGTTGCTTTTCCACCTGAAGTGCAAAAAGGCCATGACAATAATGCATGCTTTAATGATGTATTACGTAGGAATGCGGCAATCCGTGATTGTTCAACCCATATAAGACTCAAGAATGATTTAATCGCCCATATTTGGCAACGGTTTGCCAATACAAACCATAATAATTAGCTATTGTTTTAATATTTTTATCATGTAAGCTTAACTTTCCAATAAAGTAATTTTATAGTTAAATGTCTGGCTATTATTCTTGTCCATTTTGTCCTGATGGTTTGGTTTCATTTCTTTTGCTAGGTACTGCAGGTGGTTGTTGCATCTTCAACTACAGTAGGTTGGCTATTGTTGCTATTGGAATTTTGCTCATGCATGTTGAACTCAAGATGCAATATGAAATACCGTTAATCTTTTACCTTTTCATGTAATGAAAAGAAGCTTGTATGCTTCTAAACTTTATTACTGCCTTTTGAATGCTGCTGTGTTACTTTAGGATATGGTTGTGATTCTCGTACTATTTATGCTACTGCAATAGTTCTGTTATTTGTGGGATATGCCTGATGCATGGATATTTTATTGGCTACTAGATGTATGTTGTGACCTGTGAGATGCTATGAGATGTATGTTTAAGAATTGTTATTGGATTATTGGTTTGAGAATGCTGTCAGATATATGTTTTTTTACATATAGTTTGCTACTGCTGCCAGAAATATGCATATTTGAGAATTATTATTGGACTAATGGATGATAATGTTGTCAGAATTTGATTCAGAATGCTGAGATGTTGGTCCTTGCCATCTTTATTACTATCATGTCTGTTATATTGATCCTTTGCAATCTTTATTACTAAGTGACACGTGCTGCATCTCCTTGGTTGCTAGACAAGCTGTTGGGGGGTTTGTTGGCTATATTGCTGATGTGGATAGCTCTTATAGCCAACCATTGTCTCTACCATTGGAGATGCTTTAATCGATCTTGTGGCTGGGACCCATCATCCTACGCGTGCATGTAGTAGTAGCACTGCAGCACGGCACCCTGCATCTAGCTCCAATTCCAATGAACATGTGCAAGCATGCAAACTAGCATTGAAACAGGTCGTGATCAAAGTTGAAAAAACAGTCCCACGCACACGCGTCAGTGCGTCAGTGCAAACGAAAATCGGCAGGTTTTCCATGAGCGCTAATTACCGCAGGTTGTGCTGGAGCTCGTCCCGACGGTCAATTCCTGGGGGACGGACGGTAACCGTGTGCGTGTGGCATGCAACATGCAACACCACCGCGCGCATGTTCTGTGCTCCTCGCTCGTTGAGTGCATCTCTTTCTCTCTCACGCGCGACGGCGCGAGCATGCATGCTTATCTGTTTCCTCGTTGAATGGAAGGGGAGGCCCGGCAGGTTCCCTTCTAGATTGAAGATGAAAGTGTCATCTGATGATATATCTCCATGTGTGTTGTCCCAACTGGGTGCGCCGTGCATCGGATTGTAAACGGATCATGCCAAAGCCAATTGATGTATACATCATGTGTTCTCTCCGACTAAATGCGTCAAATTATAAGCGCATCGATATGATGCCATCTATCTATCTAATTTATACATCAACTAGCGCCAGCACGGTGTTCCATGTATTCGCGCAACAAGATTTTGGACCACAGCTTTAGGCTTTTTTTTCAGCTCAAAGTTGCTGAAATTTTTAATGTAAAAAAGTTATAACTTCTCGAGAAAGACCTTAAAGTGCTAAAAATTCATGAAAAAATTATTTTAGTAACTCTAATAATAACCATTTAAAACACCACAATAAGTACAAAATATTATATCGTTTGGCTTGTATAAAAATGACATGTTTAATTTTAATTTAATCTGAAAAGAACAAGACCTTAAAAAAATGGCTTAAACTTTGAAACTTTTTTATTCTAAAACACATATAAGCAAACAAGAAGATAAATAAATAAATAAGTACATACCTCTATTTCTTGATACCTCCAAGTCTTTCTCTCTATGCTGAAGTGTTAGCTCCCTATGCCCTTGACTTGTTAAGTTATATTTATATTAGGAATAATCTATTGAATTTAACAAAAATAATCTATAATTGATGGTGCTATTTTTTATTGAAATTAATTAAAAATATATTTAAGATCTTAATTTTAAGGTTATGACCGTAGATGTTGTAGATTTTTCCCAATCAATATGAAGATTTCTATTCTTTAATTAGATTCTTCTTGTTATATAACGGGTGAACGTAGGATCAATACTGCTTTTCTTTAGTTGAGGTGCTGGTCACCACCTCCAAGTCTTGCTCTCTGGGCTTATGACAACCTAAAGGTTCTGATAGTGTAATATTTGCAGGCATATTTGTAAACTCCCACGAGTGCTTACTTCTGTCTGTGAGACACCGAGGCAAGGGAGGCAACTGTCTCCTTGTCCCTAAGAAGTAAAGCTAAAAAGAGAAACACAAGAGAGACGGAGATGGACAGGCGCTGCTTTGCTCACCAGACCAAGGGCAGACAAGGGATTGAAAGGTGATTTAGGTCCTGTTTGTTTCAGCTGCAACTTCTCTAAAATCTGTTTTAAAAAAAATCCACCCAAAACTTGCTTCTCAATCACAGTATAAATTGGATTTTTGAGGGCTTTTGACTTCTTGTAAGGTGTTTCAAAAGATGTCTGTTTGTTTGAGCTTCTATCTTCTGAGACTAAAAGCTGGGTAGAAACTCAAACAAACAGGATCTTATCATCTTGCCCTGAGATCCATCACACGGCCTAGTGCAACATATGGATACAACTTGTAACTTGTATATAAGCTAGCCTCGAGCCCATTGTAAAAGGAGACCAATCAAATTAATACAGAGGGCTTATGACAACCTAAAGGTTTTGATTATTTGTAGGCATCTATGATAGTACAAAGCCGTTGTTTCTCTGTCCCCGTCTGACATGGGGATGGCGTCGCAGCGCGCAGCGCTCACGCGCTGGCGCCCGTGAGTTTCGTCGCCACGTGGTAGCCTGCCCGGCCGGCGCCGCCGCAGCCGTCGGATCATGTGAGCCGACCAGATCCGCCCGTCCGTTTTGCTTTAACGTATACAACTTTTTTTCCGCACAGCTTTCATGCGCGCGGCTGGCTCGGACGATTGGTTAACGCGGGGAGTTCTCGCGTGGGAGACGCGGGTTCGAATCCCGCTGGCTCCTCCGCGCTGCGCATTTTTCCTTCCCCTCCGCACGCGCGCAATCGCGTTCCCGCCCGATGCGCTGCCGCGTTTTACGCCAGCGTTTTGCTGGGCGCGCGTATGCAACTAGTATTTGTAAACTCCCACAAGTGCTTACGTCTCTATGAGACACCGAGGCAAGGGAGGCAACTGTCTCCTTGTCTCTAAGAAAGTAAAGCTAAAAAGAGGAGATGGACAGGCGCTGCTTTGCTTACCAGACCAAGGGCAGACAAGGGATTGACAGGTGATTTAGATCCTGTTTGTTTCAGCTGCAACTTCTCTAAAAGCTGTTTTTAGGAAAATCCATCCAAAACTTGCTTCTCAATCACAGTATAAATTGGATTTTTGAGGGTTTTTGGCTTCTTGGAAGGTGTTTAAAAAGATGTCTGTTTGTTTGAGCTTCTATCTTCTGAGACTAAAAGCTGAGCAGAAGCTCAAACAAACAGAACCTTATCATCTTGCCCCTAAGATCCACCACACGGCCTAGTTCAACATATAGATACAAGTTGTAACTTGTATATAAGCTAGCCTCGAGCCCATTGTAAAAGGAGACCAATCAAATTAATACAGAGTTTTCCGCATCTCAATACCTGTCTCTTGCCTCCGAGTCACATTCCCCTACCTCGAGCACCATCTCAGGTTTCTCTTGCGGTACACAACCATCTTGGGGAGGGTGCTCCAGATTAAATTTGTTGTTCGGAACGACCCGACGACAGCAAACATACCTTGAAGACAGTGATTTCATTCTAGACATAGATAGTTCAACGCAATTCTTAGAAATTCCCATCTGGAATATTCGTATGCGATGTGTGCATAATGACGAATTTGAAACACATGCATGGCGATATACCAAGTTTGATGGTGAATCGTACGTAAGACTTTTTTCGTGGTGTGCCTAGCTAGGCGTATTAGCGTTTGCCTTTCTCTCAAATTTGCAAAAGCCTATCAATTTGTACGTCCACCTTTTTGTAGACAAGTCAAAAGAAACGAGTTATATATGCACCAACTCTATCAAATTGGACATGCGAAAGAGATTTCTTCTACGCCTTTGGTGTAGCCCGTAATTGCGTAAATATGAATATATGATAGCGAACGGGAAACTCACTCGGATGTAATCTTGGAAATTGAGTCGTGTTTTTTTTTATCAGCTCGAGAATGATCCAATTTTATAGACCCAAAGCACGGCCGGCCCGTCCCGAATGCCATGCCGTGCCGGGCCTGAGAAGCCGGCACGATGGGCGGCTCGGCCCGAACCGAGACAAGAGTAAGTAATTTGTGTTTTTTGTGGTCATTTGTTGTTCGGATGAATTTTGTTCTACATGAAAATTATAGAGAATTTCGAGACACATCTTTTTTATGCAGACAACTTTTTTATTTGAGCAATGAATGAATTTATATAACTTATTTAGTGTATCGGGTTTTTTTATAACCCACATCACACATGTCGGTAATTCATATTTCTATAGATATTCTGCTGCTTGGATGAATTTATGTTCTACATCAAAGTTGTAGAGAATTTTGAGACGCATCTTTGTCTTATATACAACCTTTTCATTTAAGCAACTTACACATTTATAAAAAAAATATTTATCTCTCTATTTTGTCGGACATGCATGCCATGCTTAGGCCAGCCAGCCTGATCGCGGCCCGCCGGGCTTTTGGACCGTGTCGACCCGTTACACGGTGTCCCGAGGCATGATGGGCCCGTGCCGCGCCGGCCCGGCATGGCCCAATTTTCAGGACTAGTCGGATGCAACACGGAGTAATAAACAGTAATAGAGCTAGGTACAAAACCATCTAGAATACATCGCTGTTAACCTCACGGCTCAGTACGTAAAGCCTGGCCTCTTCTTTTCGCGTGATAGTGAGCAGTAGTTAGAAAGAGCCCTCGCGTGTTCTCTTTTTATTAATAGACGGTGACTCTTCTGTTCTTGATAAAAAAAAAAACACGTCATAAAATTAATATAATTGCACGCAATTAAGAAACGTGCAACAAACAAATACTTGTACATGGAAAAAAGAAACTAGACTTTTGCATACAAACCTATAAAAGACAGGGAAATCGGTGTCATAGCAAGCACCATATTTATGCCTTTGATGTAAGTAAGCACTTTATGTGTGTTTAATAATAATCTGTACAACAGGTCGACAATTCTATGAGCAGTTCATACCAAATGCGATATCTTGCAATCATTTTTTTTTTCAAAATATAACTTCTGCCGTCGAGATTGTAACATGCAAAACTCTTAGAGAACCTTGCATATGGCTAGGGCACTCTAAATGCATTGATACAAGTGGTTTCAACCATGCTGCGTCGTATAGAAACAACTATAAATATAATCCTTTCAATGCATTCTACCTAGTAATTAATTTGCTAAAAAAATATTTCTTTCTATTTATAAGCTGTATAGAAATGACCTCACATCCCTGGTGAAGATTTTTATTACCGCTTCATTCACATGTAGAATAGGACCTTTTTAATGCAAGAAACGAATCTACTCTCTCCTCGTTCCGTCCTAGTTGGCAATTATAGAAACATATAATATCACTGCACTAGGGGCGTCCTTATGTAACCTAGTTTTTAGTCAGCCCTCTATTATGGAAGCAACTTCTTTATCGTCTAAGATAAAACTATAGAACATTACTTATTAAATATATTCAATAAACAAAAGTAACGGTTACGCACACAACTCACACCACACTCACACTCACACACATCCGGTCCCGAAGAAACATCCGTGCAATTCTAATCCGGTCACAAACGACAATCACACACATCTTGATGGCACCTAGGCTAGGTTGAGGCCCAGAAAAATGGGGCGCACGCACGCCGCTGCCCACCGGCCGGTTCGCTCAAATCTCGTCCGTTTTGAAAAAAAAAAACCCTTGATCTGCCTAACGCTTTCGTTCAAAAAATAAAGAAACCGCCCAAAACAGCTGCTCCGGATCGTCATCAGGCGGTCACGAGGACTCGCGCGCGGCTGCTCCGGCGGCTCGGTCGTCACACGTGCTCCGCTTGGTGGTGCAACGAGCGGCGCGCGTGATGACTTGTCAATCTCAAATTCTCAACTCGATCATCCCATGGCGTTCAAACTCCTCTCAGTAACCTCGATAGAATTAAACCTTAGACCTTTTTTTGCAACCAACGAATTTTGTGGGGTTTTTTCTTAATTTTTCTCGTTCGGTTCAGTGTTTTTGATCTGTTTTATTTTTTTTCCTAAGAGTTGCTACGGGCTTAAAGCTTGATTATAATTTATATTCATCTTTCTCACCCGGTCAGAGGAACCACCCTGGTAGTGATATATCACCGTCGGCTCAATGCACAAGCCAGTAATGATGACAATAAATTTTAGTTTTGGTTTGTGAGTTAAACCGACCGTTGTATCGTTGTCGGTTCGTTATATAAACTGATAGTATTGCCTGTTGCTAAACCTCAAATGATTTTTGCACGCTTTGGTGCTTAAGAACCGGTAGCAGTCTTTTATCATTGTCGTGTTTCAGCGAACCGACAGTAATGAGACGGTATATAAGGGATCTTTTGCTATAGTAAGAATAAGAAATGTCCCAATGAATTTGTCCTTTGCCATAGCCGTATGAGCGTCGCATCCCACAGCTGCAAGCTGCAGCCGTGCCAAACTAATGCAGCCGACAACCCATCAGAGCCCACATCGGAGCCGAAGCCTTCGTCGTTGTATGTATCACCTCCCCTCGCTTGGAGAAGAAGCAACAAAGGAGATGAGAATCGGGAAAGGAGAGAAACCAAATGAAGAAGAAAGCTCAGGAGAGAAATGTAGTTGAGGTGAATTGGATAGATGATAGGAGTTATCCCATTGGTTTTGCTAGAACATTATTACATCCCTTAATAATATTTCTGTTTTTTTTTGGCATGAAGTTAGAACCTTACTGGTATCGGAATCGAGGATTATTGCCGCGAAATTTCCACCCCACAGATAATCAGAGGCGGAGCCAGGATTTGAACATAGGGGGGGCCAAGTAATTTAAAAATTCATATCAATACAATCTGGTTCTCAAAATGTGTATGCTTGAATGCTTAAATATAGTAAAATATATTGAATGATACAAAACAAAATCAAATATCCATTAATTTGCTTCGGTGAAAAAAACAATATAAAACCTAATTATTACTCCCTCCTTTCTTCAAGTAATAGTCGTTTTTGACATTGACATAGTCTTTGAAATACAATTTTGATCATCAATTACTATTAAAATTTATTTATAAAATCCATAAAAATATGATAGTATGAAAGTGTTTTAAAACTTTGGCTTAGGACAAGTCTAAAATAACTTTTATTGTTTGAAGTATGGAGGGAATATCTTCATATATCAATTTATATATTAAAGAGCGTGACAAAAAGATAAAACATAATGGTATATGACCATAAAATTTATGGAATCAACATCCAATTTGATGATAATCATCATTATTAATTTAGAAATTAGGGAGTGAGAGACAGCGATGTAATCCAATTTAAGTATTGATGGCATTAGGTTCTTCTGTATTAGTGCTGTAATTAGCGGTGTAATTAGTGCATATAGGAACTTTGCATTTTGGTTGGGGGGGCCATGGCCCCTGCCAGCCCCCCTGGCTCCGCCACTGCAGATAATGCGTACCTACAAACGATTTGGATTCCCGTGCATTAGAGAATCATCAGCAGGTTCCCTAAATTTTGATTTCTATATCCATCTTCATAATACTATTCAGTGCCTTTTTCATACTCTATTGCAGAGTCTCTATCCGTAAAAAGATATAGAGATCAAATAGTCTTTAAATAAAGAAAACGTGGAAAGAATCTCTAAATTAGAGACTAACGTAGAATTATAGAGCTGGGATTATCCGTGACAGTAAGGTTCCTTCATTCATTCGTTGGCTTTCAGCGCGTGTACGTCGTACTATGAAGGTGACGTGATGGGAAAAAAATTAAAGTGGTTGCAAATGAGCACGGAATAAACGAGTAGGAGCTCGCGCCTCAGCTTCCAGGTGAGGAGTGATGACTGATGACGCCTCACGGCCTTAGCTAATAGCCTATTAATACCCCCCGGGCGCTCACTACCCAGTTCAGCTCAGCCCACGGCACAGACGCACAGTCAACCAAAGCCAAGCCCCAAGCTACTCTTCAATCTCCACCTCGCCTCACTTGCCCCACACTCGCATGCGCATGGCGCTCGCACTCAGAGCTTCCTCCACCTCCTCGGTCGTCGCTGCCGCTGCCGCCGCCGCCGCCGCGTCCTCCTCCTCCTCCTCCTCGTCGTCGGCTTCATTTCCTCTGCGGAGGCGCCGCGCGGCTGGAGCAATGACCACCAGGGCGGTCGCCGTCGCCGCCGCACCCATTGCGGAGCGCCGCCGCGTGGTGCCCACCGGCAAGCGCAGCGTCGCGGAGACCTTCTCCAGGCTCCGAGAGCAGGGCAAGGTGATCCTTCTCAGCCTCCCACTCTTGACCACGTATACCCTCGTCATCTTAATTATTCTTGCTGCCTCATGCTGTGCCATTTATTTGTGGCAATCACTTACTCTGAGCTGAGCTGAGCTGAGCAGAGCTGCCTGTGTCTAACCCTAACCTTGAGAAATTTTTTCAGACCGCGTTCATCCCGTACATCACCGCCGGTGACCCCGACCTGGCAACCACGTCGGCGGCGCTAAAAGTTCTCGATTCGTGCGGCGCCGATGTCATCGAGCTCGGCTTGCCCTACTCTGATCCACTGGCCGATGGACCGATCATTCAGGTACGTTTTGTTCTCGCTTTGTGCCTCTCGATCTCCATCATCTAAAGAAAATGGTACCGCTTCATCATTCACCGCGGCTAGCTTAAGCTTGTAGCCTTAAGGTTCGACTCTTTGCTTCACATCATGATCTCAGGCTTCTGCATCACGGGCACTCAACAAAGGCGCCACTCTCGACTCTGTGATGGCGATGCTCAAGGGCACCATACCAGAGCTGTCTTGTCCAGTAGTTATCTTCACATACTACAACCCAATCCTCAAGCGAGGAGCGCGAAACTTCATGGCTACGATCAAGCAAGCTGGTGTACATGGTACTTATCTTACGCGCTTACTCTAGTTAACTAGCACATATTTCCGCTGTTTTGCCTTACTAATGGAGTAAACTTTCACAAAAAAAATACTCCCTTTGTTTTTTTTATTTGATGTCTTTGATTTTTGAACGAGCCTTTTACCGTTTGTCTTATTCAAAAATTTATTTGCAAATCTAAAAAAATACAAGTCATGCTTAAAGTATCTTTAATGCTAAAAGAAATTACAACAAAATAAATGATATTTATATAGTTTTTTTTTGAATAAGACGAATGATCAAAGGCGTGTATAAAAGTAAAAAGCGTTAAACAAAAAAAGGAGGGAGTATCACTTTTAGTTTTGTACGTAGCAGCTGTCCCAATCAGGGGTGCTGATTTATGCTTGCTACGTTTCAGGTCTTATAGTTCCTGATCTTCCTTTGGAAGAGGCGAGGCTGTTGAGGAACGAGGCCATCATGCACAACATAGAGCTGGTTGGTTCTCACTCTCACCTTACATATATATTACAATGATGTCATATAAAGAAGAGGAGTTTCATAAACACAAGATCTTTACCTCGATCGTTTAGAAATTTATGTTCTTTCGTGATTAATTGCATGTAGGTGCTGCTCACAACACCAACGACACCAACAGAGAGGACGAAAGAAATCGCAGACGCTTCAGAAGGATTTGTTTATCTTGTAAGCCCGAATGAATAAAGCCCTAGCTTCTTGTTAAATGTTTAGATCGTTGACCAGGGCCTGATAAGATTCTTGTCCTTATCGTATTATCAATTATGCAGGTAAGTGTCTCTGGAGTTACAGGCCCTCGCCCTGAGGTGAACCCGCGTGTCAAGGATCTTATTCAGAAGACTAAGCAGGTCACTGAAAAAGCTGTGGCTGTTGGCTTTGGCATATCAACCCCTGACCACGTTAGACAGGTAAAAAAAGCTAGCTAGCTAGCTATTCATTCACGATGAATTTATTACAAAATTTAACAATGTAATTAAGTTGATTTCCTTCGTTAACTGTTTTTAGATAATTTCTTTGTTAACTCTATGTAAATGTTGCAGATTGCGGAGTGGGGTGCAGATGGAGTGATTATTGGCAGTGCAATGGTGAGGCAGTTAGGTGAAGCAGCTTCTCCAAAAGAAGGTCTGAAGAGGCTAGCAGAATATGCCAGGAGTCTAAAGAATGCACTGCCATGATATGTGCATATGAAAACAACTGATTATCCATCGTAGTGCTGTTAGTGATCATAAATAAAACAGACCCTTTTTTGGTCTGAAAACAAAATATATACGAGTTAGTATATATTTAATTACCTGAAAAGTCAATTCTTTCCTTCTCCTTATTTAGGGTGTAATTCGAGGGTTGTGTTGTATCTTTTCCTTTCATTTATTTGTTTGCTAGTACAAAAGAGAGTGTTGACAAATTGTCATGTCTTCTCTCTATTTTCCTTCACAAAATTATCACACAAGGATTGTTTGTGAGCTTCAAATAGATTTTATTACGGTCTAATTGTACCAACATATATATGCAAGTGTGTGATTCAATCTTACGGCTCTAAGTAAATTAAGTGAGCAAGTCCATCCAGTTATTATGGCTTACTATTTATAACCGTTATTAGAGCCAAATAGTTTGGCTTCTTATATCCATTTCTTCAAAATTTCGAAGTCATATCTCGACCAAGGCTCTCATCAAGTTAAATAAAATGGCATGTCTTCTCGAAGCTATGGAAGTCAAGTTAAACAAAACATTTCAGCTTATAAAAGTCCATCATTCCAATCGTTTAGTTATTTGATGTGACGACATCGCAATCCCGGCTTCACCAGGATCCACTCACAATCGATTGCTAGTCCCAGAGACCAATGCTAACAACTTGTGAGCGACAGTTTGTTGAACATCATCACACAGTCACAAATAACTAAGAGAAATTGCATATTATGCAAAATTAAATGTTACACAACTAATTATTATAATAGTTTGATTTAAAGATGACATAATATTGTCCATAATATATCAGAGTCCGAAAATTCAACTATGCAACGGAATAAAAGTATGACGATGCTCCAATCTGACCCTTGAGCGTTAGCTAATTCTTATCGAAGTCCGGGACAGAATCCTCTTGATCCTGAAGATACATCGGACCTAATCCTTCTACTGAATACAAATTTTATCAGTAGTTTGTATAGTGAGTACACGGCTATCCAGTAAGAGTCCTTATAATGATGCAATGATAATAACAAGAACAGGGTGGCTATTTTGCATAAAGACCTACTCTAGCCAAATTATTTAAAGTGTTGTCATACAAATTTGTAGAACAATTAATATTAATAGAGATTCCCAACAGAACACCTAGAGATCGACTTCGAAAGCCCCTCTGTAGAACAACACTTGTCTTGAACAACTCAAACTACACCAACCCATCAGGTTAAATTATTAACACGTGAAACTACCATGTACCTCCACCACATACCTCAATCCACAAAACCACCCGACTTGCCACCTTTAGTCAACATACGCCACGTAGGTTTTAGTTGATTAAGTTATTAAAAGTAACTCAGCACCTATAACCATACCGAGTCACAAGAGTAATTAAATGATAAATAACCTAATCAACTACCAACTCACGAGCACTGGCAACTATGCACAATTAAGGATAGGTTAGAAAATAACTAAGGCAGTAATAAATGGCTAAATTCATAGGGTCAATGACTTAGTGTGAACATATTAGGTTTCTACCCTTTTCCATCATTTTATGCATGAGAAAAATAAATAAAAATAATATACATGTGAGTTTTGCAAACTAGAAAAGCAAGATGCAATCTATCTTGTCTTGGTAATACTCCAGATCTTGGGATCTTCCTTCGAACGGCTCTTGAAAACCTCTCGAACATTACGAACACGAAACGATCATACGTACATGCATATGCATAAGAATAGTAAAACAATCAACCTAACAAAAATATATAAAATTCTAGGTTATTTATGAAAAATAATGGCTCTGAAATCACCTAATTTGGAGTTTGGATGCTCTCGGAACAATTCCTGAAAGTTTCAGGTAAATTAGAAAATACCGTGAAAGTGCATCTAGGCCCCTAAGTAGTTTTGGTGATTAATGATTAATAATTATAGAGCTAATATTTTTATTGGAGAAACGTCACCGTTTAACGGAATTTTTAACGGACCCTAACGGCCCAGGACCTACCGTGCAAACGGAGACAAGTTCCGGGAGCTGAGAATTCAATTTCAAAGTTTAGGGGATTTCGTGCAACTTGTGACAAGTTCCGGGAGTTACAGTGCAATTTTCTCTTTATTGAGTCATAGGTATGTCGTACTATGAAGAGGGATGCTACGAAGAAGCATATAAAGGTTCCTAAGTGCTCAAAACAGGAATCTTGAAATTCGTATGAGTTTTCCACTCAAAATACCCTTTATACAGAACCTACACCATCAGAACATCCGACGTGGGTCGGAACATCCGATGGTGAACCCAGCCTGCTTGTTTTCCGCGCTATCCAGTAAGCACCCCATCGGAACATCCGACGTGGGTCAGAACATCCGATGGCTGTCGGAACATCCGATGTGGATCGGAACATCCGATGCGGGATCTTCTGCAACAACGGCTATTTTTCAAGATTCCCTATTTAAAGCCCTCCTCTAATACCTGCAAAAAGGTTACACATTCTGATTACACTCTGATTTGAACCTAATACTTCTTCATCATCTCTCAAGAACACAAGCATTTTTCTCTTGTTTATCTTGTGAGATCTAGGTCCAAAGTGCTCCTCGAATTAGAGACATCCAATTCTTCAGCACTTAACGATTCCTAATTTTTCATCGCATTTATTACTCTTGGAGGCTTGAATGGCTCCTAGACGGCTAGGTGTCGCCGGTGAGCCGCCGAGCTTTACGTGGTGTGCCTCTAGAGTTTGTGAAGGTGTGATTCCGCCTCCGTAAAGAAAATGATTCATCTAGTGAACACCGGTGAGTTCTGTGTGCATCGCCGGAGACGGATTAGGGTCTTGGTGATCCGGGCTTTTTATCTTCCCGAACGGTAAGCAGGATCTCCCTTCAAAGATCCGAACATCGGTAAACAAAAATCGTCGTGTTCTTCGTCTTGATTTTGAGTATCTGTTTTACTATTGGTTTTTGATTTGTTCTTAATATTCTTGAGTAGATCTAAACATGGTTTTGCGAGAAATCAATTTTTACGGCAGGTTTTCGTTGAATCCAGAACATCCAGGATCGGAACATCCGACGTACATCGGAACATCCGATCCAGATCAAAACATCCGATGCAAGGCTCTCTAGACCAGATCGGGAACATTCGACTTGCTGGTTACTATTTTGAGTTTATAAATTCCGCAATTTTGTTTTATTCACCTATTCACCCCCTCTAGACGGCATATCGATCCTTTCATACCGAAAAGAATAAACCAGCTTATTATTAATTAACCGAAAGAAAAACCAGTCGAATCGGCGGTTTGCGCGGCTTCAGCAAGCGGCGGCGGCGCTGGTGCACGCGGTGGCACGGGGTGGCTGCGGATAGGGGCAGGAGCGCGAGGATGGGCGGCAGCGAACATGGCGTTGCCATGTGGTGGCGTGCGTCGGCAGGCGCAATGCAGCGGGCAGGAATGCGGCAACGCGTGGTGAGGCGAGCGGTGTAGCGAACACGTGGCGGCCTGCCATTAGCAGCTCAGCGCGAACAACGGCTGGGGACACGCGTCAGCAGATCAATGGTGACCACGGGTGCGAGCGACGGCGGGCGGGGCGACGCGTGGCAAGGCGGCGGCGTACGTGCAGCGACAGACGCGTGGCGGCCGCGGATTGGGTGGCGGCGGCAACCAGTGTGGCGAGGACGCGTGGCGGTGTGCGACGAGGCATGTGCGCACACTGCTGCGGGCGGGAAGCTGCGGCAGCGGTCCAGGTGGCGCATACTGGTTGGGCAGCGCGGGATCCGGGGCGGCGCGACGGGCGAGGCGGCCAGTGGCGATGTCGGCGTGGCGGAGGAGCCCAAAACTTCAGCAAGCAATAACTTCCTTGTTTCTTGGCCAAATCAGACACAACCAAATAGGATGGATCTTTTCATTATGTCACTTGTTTAAAATTAATAAACGAGGAGTAGGAGCTCGGCTCCGAACCTCAGGAAAAATCACCTTGTCCCATTTTACTTATTGCATTTACATTTCTACATTTCATCTTCCATTGTGTTCATATATACTTGTTGTTAGGCTTTGCTCTCTTGATTGTAGCTTCCTCTAATGTAGTTTGGATCAATCGACAACATCAACAAAAGAAAAAGGATAAAATTTTCAGTTCACCTTCCTCTAAGCGTGCTCAAATTCTTTCTTTATAACCATTGTCATGTCACTTATATATAGCATTAGAGAAAATTTATACAATGGTATGGTGGTTGCATATTTTTATAGATAACTCCTCCCACACAAAATTTCTTATTTCTCATGTATAATCAACTCTTGCGTTCAAAATGGCCCAAATATCTACATGTGTTCTCGGTACTCCACATCATAAAACGTCCTAAATAGCAAACCTTACAAACGACTCATAGAAAGCAGATACGTGAGCCATTATATATATGCTGCATATATATCTTAAACACAAGAATTTCATACAACCCACGTGTTCTCACGTGGTCTTAATTTGCCATGTCCCCATGGACTATTTTTATATTTATTCTCAAGGGAATATTTATATGTCATGCATGCATTAAGGAGACATTTGAAACACATGGTGGCACCCAAGTTTTGGATAAATGTAAGACTATTTGCGATGCACATTTTGTGGGCTCGTTGAATTGACGTGCGCGTTTGTTTCTCAAAAATTTTAAAGGTCATTGTTGGGTGTACTTCCCTAGACTGGTCAAAATAATGCATCTGTTTTATCAAATCTATAGTTAGTTAATAATATAGTTTCAATTTTATTGTGGTGCTGGCAGGAATAAAAAAGCCGAACCTGCGAGTAAAAAAACCGCTAATAAGATTGTTTTGATTTTTCACCGTTAACCACTAAAAAATCATGAAAATTGTCAAAATCCATAAAAGTGCTAGGGACAGAGTTTGGGTTAGGGACAAAAATAGTGCAACGAAGAGCGAATGCAACAAAGAGTGGGAAGAGCACATGTGTATTGTGGTGGTAGTGTGCACACCAAATGTTTGATGTAATGTTGTTTAGATACAAAACACTGTTAATTTTTTTAAAAAAGATATATATCGTATCTTTGAATCACATAAGTACTATTTTTTTAGGCCTTTTTACATTTTCTTACGTGTTTTGATGAAATATTTTAGAAGAATGGTACGGTAATCAGATTCTAGCATTATCACTAAGGAATCAACCCATTTTATTGGCATATTTGTTGACAATTTATTTCAACATGGGATTTTTGAACTACTTTGAATTTCCAACGAAATGGTCGCGATAGAACTGATACAATTTGCCGATAAAAATCCTGATTAAACCCTAGCTTTATAAATCATAAACCACCAAATGTTAAGATATTGTGTCGACGTATTCTAACATTTTGCAGAAAAAAGAACACCAAATCCTAGCTTTGGATCATCTTTGTGACACGTTGGTATGTGAGATTGTATGTACAATGCAGGACGATCTAGATTGTAGCATTGGGATCAAACAATCTGGTATTTTCCGAGCAAAATCTTATTGCCTATCGCTATCTTGTCGGTGTATATGCATACAGATTTATAGTTTACAGTTTAAAACTAAAAGCCAGTGATTTTAGAATTAAAACGACACCAACCACATGTCGATTTGTTACACTGGATTCCAGTACGGCGGTAAGTAGAGGCGAACGTGGATCACCTTGTACGCCAAGTGAGCAGATCACCGTTGGATCGCCATAAGCTGATCGCTCGTGCTTAGATGTGCTCCGCGTGCATGGTGGTGCACCGGCACCGCAGGAGCCACGGAATATGGCGTTCAAGTGGGCCGGCGGCGCTCCAAACCATGATGTAGCTTGATCGGATCTTACGACTCAATAAATAGATGTTAGCCAATTACAATGAACACCGCTCCGGCCCTGCCTGTTCTGCAGCTCCTGTTCTACTCCCTCGTGCACATCATAACATGTTCAAGCTACTACATATGCGCACGTCGACCTGGACAACGACCGGCAAGACACGATTACCTAGGAATTAATGGACGCCAAACAGAATCTACAGCATTTCAAACATTAATCGGATTTGCAAAGGAGGATTGGTCGAGCTTGAGTGAAATTGCATCGCCACTTCATGGGTGATGATTAGACATCCAAGAAACTGATAAACACGACTAGTTTGTGATTGTCGCATTTGAAACTTTACCAATAGTTGGATCTTGGTTTTGTAAGTTTTTTAGTTCACTTATTTTGAAGATGGTATAAATTTTAAATAAATTTTAAAAAAAATATCAATAAGTGCAAACACTACAATGGATTGTTACTTTTGTTAGTCTTCCTATGGTGTAGTTGGGTCGACCCATATGTTTCGATGGCCTACATTAGCAGGACACAGAAAAGCGGAAAGCTAGCTAGCTAGGGGGCACACGAAAGTGAGGAGGCTAGGGCTCTCAAAGCTGCAGTTTGATTAAGTTGTCACTCCGTCTCATTGACATATAAGTCCGTCTGTGTCTATGGCAGTAGATCATGGTGACAAATTTGGAATGGAGGGAGTATCTACTTATGGCGACTACAGCTTAATTAGAGTCTTTGCTTCGGATCATATCTCAGGCTTCTGCATCACGCAAATTTGCGAGCGAAAATTGTTTGCGGTGGCTTTTTTGCGAGCGTCAATTTGAGAGTGGCAAATTTGTGACCGGCAATGTTTCGAGTGGCAAAAACTCAATTTTCACATCCTTTCTAAGTGTTTCTCTCCTGCTCAACAGTGCGTATCTTGCAAGGTGCTTGATCATTTGGAGCTTTTTACTCTTGGAGGGATCACCTTCAAGACGGTTGGTGCCGTGGACTTGAGGAACTCACCTAATTTGTGGGAACTCTCGAGTTGGTATACAAGGTGTTAGAGCCCACCTTTTCGAAGTGGTGAACAACTACCACGAGTGGATACGAGGCGTGTGGCTTAAGAGAGAGCCAACCCTTGTGTGCAAGGGCTAGCCTCAACGAGGAGTACGAGCTCAACCCTGAACCTTGGGAGAAAACGCTTTGTCCAATTTATTTATCGCATTTACATTTTCGCTTCTGTTGTGTTCATGCTTGCTGTTGTTAGTGTTTGCTCTCTTAAATGTAGCTTCCTCTAATGTAGCTTGGGTCACTCTAAAACTGACTAATCAACAACATCAACAAAAGAAAAGGGTTAAAATTGCATATTCATCTCCCTCTAGGCCTACTTGATCATTTCTCTAACCACTGTCATGATAGATAGCAATAGAGATAATTTATATACAATGGTATGATGGTTGCATGCTTTTATAGATAGCTCCTCACATACAAAGTTTCTTAATTCGCATGTATATATAGTTAACTCTTGTATTAGAGACGATCCAAATATGTATGTGTGTTATCTGTACTCCACATCATAACACGTTCTAAATGACAAATCTTACAAACGGCTCATAAACAGGTGATGTGAGCCATTATATATGCTGCATGTATATCTTGAACACAGGAATTTCATACAGCACACGTGTTCTCACGTGGCCTTAATTTGCCATTCCCATGTAATATTTTATTTTTTTTATCCAGGTAATATTTATATGTCATGCATGCATTAAGGGGACATTGAAACACACGGTGGTTCCCAAGCTTTGGATAAATTTAAGACTATTTTTGCGATGCACGTTTTGCGGGCTCCTTGAATTGACAGGCACGTTCGTTTCTCAAATTATTAAAGGTCATTTTGTTTGGTGTACTTCCCCTATGCTAGTCAAAATAAATAAAATTAGTCATATATCTATTTTATCAAACCTATACTTTGTTAATGATAGATTCAATTTTATTGTGGTGCTGACAGGAATAAAAGGGCCGAACCTGCAAGTTAAAAAGCCCCTCACCGTTAATTGCTGAGAAATTATTAAAATTATCAAAATCCATAAAAAATACTATAGGGATATGGTTTAGGCTCCGGACAAAAACGGTGCAACGAAGAGCGGGTGCAACAAAGCGTGGGAAAAACACATGTGTATTGTGGTGGTAGAGAATGCACACCAAGTATTTGGAATAATGCTTTAGGGCGTCGAATAGTTTACATAGAAACATTGTTGTTTTTTTTTTTACAAAAAATAAACACCATACATTTGAAATGCATATGCATTTTTTTTTATATTTTCTTACGTGTTTTGGTAAAATATTTTTTAAAAAATGAGACGGTAATCAGAAGATTGTTTGTAGTTCAAGGATGGATGTAGATTGTAGCATTGAGATCAAGCAGTCCGGTGTTTTTGAACAAAATCTTGTTGCCTATCGCTACCTTAATAGTATACATATGTATAGTTTTATAGTTTAAAAGATTTAGATTATAATTAAAATGATGCCAACCACATGTCGATTTGTTACGCTGGATTCCAGTACGGCGGTAAGTAGAGGCGAACGTGGGGGCTGGGGAGAGTGATAGAGCAGTGTCTGGTGTCAACCGCCGCGCCAAGTGAGCAGATCACCGTTGGATCGCCATAAGCTGATCGCTCGTGCTTAGATGTGCTCCGCGTGCATGGTGGTGCACCGGCACCGCAGGAGCCACGGAATATGGCGTTCAAGTGGGCCGGCGGCGCTCCCAACTTCTAAGCCCAGAGCCGGCCGGTTGGTCTCTCTGCGTGGAGTTTTCTTTTAATTTTTTAACCTTGTCACGTGTTTTTTATTTGCTGGATTGATTTGTTAATTGTGTCGAATATAAATATATAATTGTTTTTGAATTGCTCTTTAATATGCGGGGTCTTTTGCTTTTTTCTTATACCAAAATGTTTTTGGAACCGGCTAAACCACATGCGTCGGCATATATGCACATAATGCACTAAAAAAAAAGGTAACGTCTCGCGTGTTTTGCATGTCCTGCAAAATCTTGGCTTTGACGCTCTGGCATAGGCATGAAAAAAAAAAGTACGAAAATCATCTACGCGATTGAGCCGAGCATAAGCGCATGAAAAATAGCCATGTTGGAAAGAGTGGAATGCGCGGATTTTCAACCTTGTCTACAACCCAGTTGAGCAGGTCCTAAGCCTCATCCAACTTGATGTTGGCAACGGGACGAGGGCTTTTCAGTTTGATGATCATGGCTGAGTAGTAACCCTCTTTCCTCTTTCTTTTTAGTGTCCCTCGTACGCTTTCTCTTGTGTTTTTCTCAAGTCAGCTTCTGTGGGGCTTAACTCTGTAAATTCGCTTTGCTTTGTTTGCCTTCGGGCTTTTCTCTGCTTAATGAAATGGTAGAACTCCTACCTTCAGATCAATGCTTAATGAAAAGTGTTAAAATTGTCTATTCACCTCCCTCTAGGTCTACTTGATCATTTCTCTAATCACTGTCATGATAGATAGCAATAGAGATAATTTATATACAATGGTATGATGGTCGCATGCTTTTATATATAGATAGCTCCTCACATACAAAGTTTCTTAATTCGCATGTATATATAGTTAACTGTTGTATTAGAGACGACCCAAATATGTATGTGTGTTATCTGTACTTTACATCATAACACGTTCTAAATGACAAATCTTACAAACGGCTCATAAAGTTGATGTGAGCCATTATATATGCTGCATGTATATCTTGAACACAGGAATTTCATACAACACACGTGTTCTCACATGGCGTTAATTTGCCATTCCCATGTAATATTTTATATTTTTTTGTCCAGGTAATATTTATATGCCTTGCATGCATTAAGGGGACATTTGAAACACACGGTGGTTCCCACATTTTGGATAAATTTAAGACTATTTTTGCCATGCACGTTTTGCGGGCTCCTTGAATTGACATGCACGTTTGTTTCTCAAATTATTAAAGGTCGTTTTGTTTGGTGTACTTCCCCAGTTCCCCTATGCTAGTCAAAATAAATAAAATGAGTCATATATCTATTTTATCGAACCTATACTTTGTTAATGATCGTAGATTCAATTTTATTGTGGTGCTGACAGGAATAAAAGGGCCGAACCTGCAAGTTAAAAAGCCCCTCACCGTTAATTGCTGAGAAATTATTAAAATTATCAAAATCCATAAAAAAAATACTATAGGGACATGGTTTGGGCTCGGGACAAAAACGGTGCAACGAAGAGCTGGTGCAACAAAGCGTGGGAAAAGCACATATGTATTGTGGTGGTAGAGTATGCACACCAAGTATTTGATGCCATGCTTGATAGGGCGTCGAACAGTTTAGATAGAAACTGTTGATTTTTTTAACAAAAAATAAACACCATACGTTTGAAATGCATAGGTATTTTTTTTTATTTTCTTACATGTTTTGGTAAAATATTTTTTTTAAAAAAATGAGACGGTAATCGGATTCTATCATTATGACTAAGGATTTAGCTCATTTTGTTGTCATATTTGGTGAAAATAACTAAGACAACAATAAATGGCTAAATTCACAGGGTCAATGTCTCAGTGTGAACATATTAGGTTTCTACCATTTCTCATCATTTCATGCATGAGAAAAATTGTGACATCCTAATAAAATTATTAGGTGTCCCAAGTGTTTTTAAAAATATAAAATATAAGGTAAAATTGGGTTTTATTATTTGTGTAGATAAAACCTATTATAGCTATTATTTTATGGTCCGATAGACTATTTTATGCACAAGCCTTGCTTAAAATCGGGATGGGGCAGGGGCAACACGTCTCCAAGGTTCCCAAATATATCTCTTACCTTTTCCTAATTTTTGGGTTTACCGAAAAGTCGGATTAAGCCCGAAAAGGCCCAATTTAGAAGTATTTCGCATGAAATCATGAGAAACACTAATCCGAAAATTCTCCAAAAATTAGGGAACCTTCTATAAGCCCAAACCGATTTATTCTCCAAGTTTCAGCCGATATCTTGCAGGGTAAGTCGGATTCCTAATTTGTCAAGCCCCGAATTCTACTCCGAGTCGGATTCGGTTTCCTAAACCTTTCCTATTTCATCCCAGCCAAATCCACCCCTCCCCCAGCACTATATAAACCCCCCAAGACCCCCTTGCTGTTCACAACTCGTGGAGCCTCAAGTTGGAGCCCTAGGCACAAAACCCTAACCTCCACAAAGCTTTTCGAAGAAATTCCACCAAGTTTCAACACCCAAGCTTTGGTGAGCATCTAGGATGTCCTAGATCTTGTCGAGACGGATCCAACAGTACCAAGAGCGCCCAAAACCGAGGTCCCTAGCCCAAGTTATCACCCGCCGAAGGTTTGCTGCTCCTACGGCCGCCGCCGCCGCCGGCGATCTCGAGGGCAGAGCCGCCGACGCGTATCGCGGGGCCAATCCCGCAACCGCCATCCCTAGAATTTTATATATTTTTACTAAACTATTTTTCTGTATTGAAGTTGGTTCTTTTGCTATTTGTTTCTACGCGTAGGTCCCTACTGCGACCATTGTGCGGAGTGCTGTCGGGGAACTGACGTAGACCCGCAGAGCTCCGACTTCTACCAAGGCAAGCTAGATGCATATTGCTTCCTAGTTTGCTAAATCCTTATTTACCTTTATTTGTTAATTGCATGCATAGCCTGATTAGTGTGTGAGTTTCTATCCCAAAGCGTATTAGTCATCAACTAATATGTACTAGCCTTATTTGTAGAACCCTTAGTGATTTACTAGCCTATCCTTTCTATAGTTGCTTAGATGTGCTTGGGTAATTGATATGAGTCACTTTTAATAAAATTGCACATTATGAAGCTAAGGTTTCATGATGATTTTCAAGATAAGTTGATCAAATAAAATATTGTGTCGTGGGGTTGGCGAGGTGCTAGGATTTGTGCCGCATGACCGTTCCCTAGTCATGTGTGGGTAGAGAGTACCCGTAGAGCCGCTTGATCATCCTTGGTCAAGTGTGGGCCGAGAGTGCCTGTATCGTTGTGCCGCATGCCCGTCTCCGGGCATGTGTGGGCAGAGAGTGCCTGTTCTGTTGTGCCGCATGCCCGTCTCTTGGGCATGTGTGGGCAGAGAGTGCCTGTTTCATTGTGCCGCATGATCATCTCTTGGTCATGTGTGGGCAGAGAGTGCCTGTTTCATTGTGCCGCATGATCGTCTATATGGGGTCATGTGTGGGCAGAGAGTGCCTGTTTAGCCGCTTGATCACCCCTTGGTCAAGTGTAGGCAGAGAGTGCCTGTGGATATTGTGTAGTAGAATGTTCACCGGTGTTAACTGAATAATTAATTCTTGAACAAGTCTTTGAGTAGATAGGTGCTATTTTCGCAAAACAACCATCCATCTCTTGTTCCTGCATTCATTGTTAAGGATTGCTTGCTAGGTAGCCGCGTACTTATTATACCTATCGCGGATATATTTGTTATTCAGGTTGCAAGTCTAATCAGGACCAGAAAGGGTCCGAACTCAGGTGTGCAGGGCTAGCTGCGGGAGTCCAGGTCAAATCGCTTGGATATCGTCGCTGAAGGCTGTTGCTGCTCTGATGTTCTTTTTATTCGTTCTTAAGATTTGGTAATATATGTCTTACTGTATTAGCACAAGATGCTATCTTGTAATACTCCGTTATTTTGAATAACAATAATGGAATGCCAGCGATGATAGCCGTTGAATTGTCCATCATGAGGTACTAGTCTGGGCTAGTATCAGATCATGGTGCCGGATTCCCTGTGGAGACACAGGGGGTCGTGACAAAAATAAATAAAACGGTATACAGGTGAGTTTTGCAAACTGGGAAAAGTAAAATGCAATCTATCTTACCTTGGTAGTACTCCAGGTCTTGAGATCTTCCTTCAAACGGCTCCTGAAAACCTCCCGAACACGCACGATCTATACGTATATGCGTATGCATAAGAACAGTAAAACAATCAACATAACATTTAGCTAAATAAAATATATAAAATTCTAGGCTATTTATGGGAAATAATGGCTCTAAAATCAACTAATTTGGAGTTCGGATGCTCCGAAACAATACCGGAAAGTTTCAGGTAAATCATAAATAGTAAAAATAATAAACTGGCTTATTACGAGTTAACTGAAAGAAAACCGGCCGAACCGGCGGTTTGTGCGGCTTTCCAGCAAGCTGCGGCGGTGCTGGTGCACGCGGTGGCACCTGGCGGCTGCGGATAGGGGCGGGGGCGCAAGGCTGGGCGGCGGCGAACATGGCATTGCCACGTGGCGGCGTGCGGCGGCAGGCGCAGCGCGACGGGCATGAACGCGGCAACGTGTGGCGAGGCGAGCGGCGGAGCTGACACGCGGCGGCCTGCCATTGGCGGCTGGGGACACACGTCAGCACATCAAAGGCAGGTGCAGGCGTGAGCGAAGGCTGGCGGGGCGACGCGTGGCAAGGCGACGGCGTACACGCGGTGACAGACAGGTGGTGGCCGCGGATTGGGTGGCGGCAGCGAGCGGGCGGGAGCAGGACAAGTGGATGGCGGCGGCGACCAGTGTGGCAATGACGCGTGGCAGGCGCGCACGCTGGTGCAGCGGTCCAGGTGGCACGTGCGGGTTGGGAGGCGCCGGATCCGGGGCGGCGCGACAAGCGAGGCTGATGAGGACATCAATGATGCGGTTGCCCAAGACGAGCGGACGTCGAACTCGCTGCCGGGTCCGGTTCAGACTTCCAGGACCAGCGCACCTTCAAAAGGACGCTCAAATCACATACGACATCCAAATGAGGCAAATAAGGACTCTACGGAAAGCTATCGAGATAAGCTTTCCAACGGATCCAACGATGCCTCCAAATTCCATCCAAGTAAATGGGAATCGCGAAAACAATCTGACGGACAGAAACTTTCTGGCGCTGCATCGTCGTATTTTTGGGCCCAAAGCCCGTGTACCCCTAGAGTTAGGTTGAGTACGTGTGGGCACCTGTTTGGGCGCCCCTCCTCTGGCCGCCGCCCTATATAAATCCCACGCCGTGCTACGTCTTAGTTGGGTTTTTGTTTAGTTGATTTCGTCACTGTCGTGTGAGATTTCGCCTTGTTCTTCTTGTGTCGGCTAGAACAACAGGACCAAGTTTCTGAACCCCGTTATCCTTAATATATATTCGCAATTCAGATTGCTTATCTTGTGTTCTTGCTTGTTCTTCGGTTGCTTGCAGGAACCGTCCTTCGTGGACAGGTCGATCGTGCCTCTGGTTCGGTCCATAACAATCGTTGTGGTGGTTTAGCGATCGCCGAGATTTTCAGTTCCTTTGCGGGGTTGGAAGCCGGATCGTTTAGGTCTCTGTGACACCTTACCGAGTTATCTTTACCATCTCTCACCATAAGATCGGGACCCTGCGTCTGCGCCCATCAGAGGCGGCCTGCGGCGATGTCGGCGCGGCGGCAGCGTCGGCGACGCCCGAAACTTCGGCGAGCAATAACTTCCTTGTTTCTTGGCCAAATCACAAATCCATATATCCATCTTGACCATCTCAACGAGCTCTACACAATGGTACCATCTAATCTTAGATTTGGGAACGACACAGAGAGGGATATTTAGAAAAGGGTTTCGATGGCTAGGGTTTTGGCGACTAGGCTTTTGGATTTGTGGATTTTTGTGACGGGGTGTTAGGGGAAGGGTCTTGGGGCTTTATATAGTGTCATGGTCGACCTGGGCTGGGCCTAGGGTTAAGAGGGGTTGGATTAGAACTCGAATTCTAATCCGGGTAGGATTCGGATTGAATTTAGGCTTGTTTAGCAAGAAAACGAAGTTTCCTTTAGAGGATGGGGCTGAAATTTGAAGGGTAATTTGGATTAGGCTTCTAGAAACTCCCCTCCAAATTCGAGCATGAGATTGTCTCGTTTTCTCATTATTTGATGGGTTTTACGAGCTCTGGCAAAATGGCAACTCTTCATATAATTATGAGCTAGCCTTGGAATCTGGACTTGAAATTTGGAGGGTGGCTAGATGATGGCTTCTAAGAATTACTGAAATTTTTCTAAAAGTTTTCATATGGTTTTGGGTTTAAAACTAATTTAAAACAATTTAAACTAGGGTTTTGTATATAACAATTTCCTTTTAATTAATTTTAGGGTTTTGAAAATACAAGTGACATACGATAAAATAAAAGATGTCACATTCGAATAGAAATAACCAAATAGGATGGATCTTTTCATTATGTCACTTGTTTAAAATTAAATAAACGAGGAGTAGGAGCTCAGCTCCGAACCTCAGGGAAAAATCACCTTGTCCCATTTGACGGCGTGTTTTTCTGCCGCTAGACCTGCTGATTCAGAGATTCGACGGGGGGTAGCACTGCTGCGCCTCGAACCGCCCTCGAGCTCCCAAGAACAGAATGAACACAGCAATGTACCCAGGTTCGGGCCCCCGAGGTGGGTAATAGCCCTACTCCTGCTGAGCTCTCGCTCTATGTGTGTGTATTGCGAATGGAAATGAGGTGGAATGAGAGAACCTGTGCCCCAGACCCCCCTTCCCGTGGTGGCTTGGTCCCCTTATATAGCGTGGGAGAGCCCGAACCGACGGGGAGAAACAGGGGTGCATCTAGCCTATTACATGATCACTGTACTGGCAGGTATACAATAAATGCCGTGTAGTCGTAGCCGCCTGCTACGCACGTCCCGCTGCCTTGTCGAGTCTCATCGGTGGCAGGTGGGGCCCAGAGTCCCGCCGACCCTGCCAGCTGCTCGCGTGGTCGTCGATACGGAGTGGGGCCTGATCGCCCGCCTGCCGATCTGCCACGCGTCCTGGTCGCCGAACTGCTGCATGTCCTGGTCGCCGAGCTGCTACATGTCCTGCTCGCCCGGCGTGCCGCGTGTCCTGGCCGAGGCGGTGCTCGCCCGCGTACTGGAGCCTGGTCGCCCGCCTGGCTCGCCGGGCTCGCCCGCGTGCTGGGGTCTGGTCGCCCGCGTGCTGGGGTCTGGTCGCCCGCCTGGCACATGGGGCCCGGTCTCCCGGCGCAGGGGTCTCGCCGCCCCCGCCTGCCGAGAGACGCCTTGGGGCCCAGTTCCGAGCGATGGGGCCCGCGTGCCCTCCAGTCCACTCGAAACCAGACCCGGTCTTCACAGTCCTTCTGGATGACTCCGTCTTCTAACCCCCTTTTGGAGGAGGTGGAGAGGACACCCCGGTACCTTATGTACCGACACCATTTTACTTATCGCATTTACATTCCTACATTTCCTCTTCCATTGTGTTCATATATACTTGTTGTTAGGCTTTGCTCTCTTGATTGTATAGCTTCCTCTAATGTAGTTTGGATCAATCGACAACATCAACAAAAGAAAAAGGATAAAATTTTCAGTTCACCTTCCTCTAAGCGTGCTCAAATTCTTTCTTTATAACCATTGTCATGTCACTTATATATAGCATTAGAGAAAATTTATTGCATATTTTTTTGATAACTCTTCCCACACAAAGTTTCTTATTTCTCATGTATAATCAACTCTTGTGTTGGAAATGGCCCAAATATCTATATGTATTCTCTGTACTCCACATCATAACACGTACTAAATAGCAAACCTTACAAACCACTCATAGAAAGCTGATACGTGAGCCATTATATATGCTACATGTATTATTAATAGTACAAAGCCGAGTTCGCGCCGTCCCAGCTCGCCATGTGGCTAGCCTGCCCGCCCGGCGCCGCGAAGGCCGTCCGATCACGCGCAGCTGTGACATCTGGACTTCCGTTCTATTTTTAACTTCAAAAGCATTTTTGTTTCTACCTAGTCAACACGGCACACTTTTTGGTCGGTTGGCTAGATAGGCTAGCTTTCGCTTAGGAGACCTGGGATGGAATCCCACCTCCGCCATTTTGATGTGCGCTTTTTTCTGCCTGCACGCGCGCCAGCTGGCTGCTGCTAGCTGTGCACGCACGGCGCACGCGCTCTGGCTGCTGCCGCCTGGTGCACGCCCGGCGCACGCGCCTGCTGCACGCCCGGCGCACGCGCCTGCTGCCTGGTGCACGCACAGACACGCACAGGGCTGGCGCATGCGGCTGGGGCACGCACAGGCCTCGCCAGCCTCTGCACGTGCTGCCTTTCTATTCGTCCGTACCTATCGTCAGCCTTGCCTCGTCTCTTAAAAAATCAAAATTAAATAAATTTTACAAATTTTAAACCTTCATAGATATTTTGAACTTTACATTTTTCATATATTCGCTTTTAGTTTTTTGAATTCTCAAAATTCAATTTTTCTAAATTTAGTTTTCCTTTTTTTTGTATTCTATAATTTGCTTAATTTATGTTTGCGAACCATACAGTTTTTCAAATCCTTATTTTTTATTTTCAAATTCTCAACCCGAATTAAGACAAAAATTTTGATATCTTTTAAACTATCTTAAATTTATTTCCTAATTTTAAATTTGTTGGTATTCAATTTTCAAACTTTGAACCCCATAAGACATGAATTTTACAAAGAATGGAGACAGAGGGGATGAAGTGGGGGAAATTTGGTCTAGCAGCGTAAATAAATCCAGAAATTTATGTGTTATCAAAGTGCAATCAAAATTTTATAGTAACAGGCCATAAATATATGTAAGCATTACATGTGTTTAATTTTTCGATATTAATTAGTAAATAATAGAAATAAAAAGCCTTCGAAATATATAACGCTTATAAATTTAAAAATAAATGAATTTCAGGAATTGTAAACCTTTATAGATATTTTAGATTTTAGATTTTGATTTATTAGCTTTTTTTTTGAATTTGCAACATTTAGTTTTCTAAATTTAGTTTCCCTTTTTTGTATTCTATAATTTGCTTAATTCATGTGATTCAATCCTACAGTTCTCAAATACTTAACTCTTATTTCTAAATTTTCAACCCGAATTCATACGAAAATTTCGATATCTTTTAAACTTCCTAGAATTTATTTTCAAATTTTAAATTTGTTGATATTCAATGCTACTCGCCACGTGGCTGCCCTCCCCGCCCAGCGCCACCACGGCCGTCCGATAGCCCGCAGCAACCAGATCTGGCCGTCCGTTCAATTTTTACATATAAAATAATTTTTCTCGCGCGGAGAACAACGGCTCGGGTGGTCTTCCGCATTGGCTAGCAGAGGCAAATCTCATTACGTAGACCGTGGTTCGATTCCCGGCCAGACGCCGAATTTTTTTTCTTTTTCCACCGCGTCCGCGCGCGTTTCCCGATTTTGGCAGGCGCCGGCCCGCTTGTGCGGAGCGACGCACGGCCGCACGCGCCCCGGCCTCGGCGCACCACGGGCGCGCCCACGCGTCTAGTATCTTAAACACAGGAATTTTATACAACCCACGTGTTCTCACGTGGTCTTAATTTGCCATTTCCCCATGGACTATTTTTATATTTCTTCTAAAGGGAATATTTATATGTCATGCATGCATTAAGGAGGCATTTGAAACACATGGTGGCACCCAAGTTTTGGATAAACGTAAGACTATTTTTGCGATGCACATTTTGTGGGCTCGTTGAATTGACGTGCGCGTTTGTTTCTCAAAATTTTAAAGGTCATTGTTCGGTGTACTTCCCAGGACTGGTCAAAATAAAATTAGCCATACATCTATTTTATCAAACCTATAGCTAGTTAGTAGTAATACAGTTTCAATTTTATTGTGGTACTGGCAGGAATAAAAAAGCCGAACCTTCGAGTAAAAAACCGCTAATAAGGTTGTTTTGATTTTTCACCATTAACCACTCAAAAATCATGAAAAGTGTCAAAATCCATAAAAGTGCCAGGGACAGAGTTTGAGTTAGGGACAAAAACAGTGCAACGAAGAGCGGGTGCAACAAAGCATGGGAAGATCACATGTGTATTGTGGTGGTAGAGTGTGCACACCACATGTTTGATGTAATGTTGTTTAGATAGAAATACTGTTAAATTTTTAAATATATATGTATGTATGTATGTATGTATGTATGTATGTATGTATGTATGTACCTTCAAACCACGTAAGTACTATATTTTTGGCCTTTTTACATTTTCTTATGTGTTTTGATGAAATATTTTTTAAAAAATGGTACGGTAATCGGATTCTAGCATTATCACTAAGGAATCTACCCATTTTATTGGCATATTTGTTGACAATTTATTTCAACATGGGATTTTTGAACTACTTTGAATTTCCAACGAAATGGTCGCGATAGAACTGATACAATTTGCCGATAAAAATCCTGATTAAACCCTAGCTTTATAAATCATAAACCACCAAATGTTAAGATATTGTGTCGACGTATTCTAACATTTTGCAGAAAAAAGAACACCAAATCCTAGCTTTGGATCATCTTTGTGACACGTTGGTATGTGAGATTGTATGTACAATGCAGGACGATCTAGATTGTAGCATTGGGATCAAACAATCTGGTATTTTCCGAGCAAAATCTTATTGCCTATCGCTATCTTGTCGGTGTATATGCATACAGATTTATAGTTTACAGTTTAAAACTAAAATCCAGTGATCTTATAATTAAAACGACGCCAACCACCTGTCGATTTGTGACGCTGGATTCCAGTACGGCGGTAAGTAGAGGCGAACGTGGATCACCTTGTGCGCCAAGTGAGCAGATCACCGTTGGATCGCCCAGAGCCGGCGGTTGGTGTCTCTGCGTGGAGTTTTCTTTTAATTTTTTAACCTTGTCACGTGTTTTTTATTTGCTGGATTGATTTGTTAATTGTGTCGAATATATATAAATAATTGTTTTTTAATTGCTCTTTAATATGCGGGGTCTTTTGCTATTTTCTTATACCAAAATTTTTTTGGAACTGGCTCAACCACATGCGTCGGCATATATGCACTAAAAAAAAAAGGTAACGTCTCACTCGCGTGTTTTGCATGTCCTGCAAAATCTTTGCTTTGACGCTCTGGCATAGGCATGAAAAAAAAAGTATGAAAATCGTCTACGCGATTGAGCCGAGCATAAGCGCATGAAAAATAGCAACGTTGAAAAGAGCGGAATGCACGGATTTTCAACCTTGTCTACAACCCAGATGAGCAACTCCTAAGCCTCATCAAACTTGATGTTGGCAACTGGACGAGGGATTTTCAGTTTGATGATCATGGCTTAGTAGTAGTCCTCTTTCCTCTTTCCTCTTGTGTTTGTCTCAAGTCAGCTTCTGTGGGGCTTAACTATGTAAATTCGCTTTGCTTTGTTTGCCTTCGGGCTTTTCTCTGCTTAATGAAATGGTAGAGCTCCTACCTTCAGTTCAAAAAAAAAGAAGATGGTGAAATGTTTTCTCTGACTACGCCTTAGCCATGGAAAAGGAGTAAGACCCGACTGTGATCCGGACACATCGCTATCGGTTGGTGACTTAGACTGACAGTGATATTGCATTGTCGGTGGTGTATCAAACTAACCGCGGAAGTTATTATCACTACGGGTTCTTAGATCATCGATAAGTTTTTCCATCCCGTGGACTTGCGACCTGACAATGGTAAGTCATTATTATTGGTGTTGAGCGAACTAATAGTGATGTATGTATGTTCAGTAGTGGTAACAGTAAATAATCATGAAACTGAAAACGCGCCGTTTGAAACAGTGAAAGGGCAAAAACGACATAGCAATATATAGGATAGAAAGAGTAAGGTTAAAAGCCTTTTTTTTTTTGCCAAGCAAGGTTAAAAGTAATTTTCCATATATTAATCCCCACACCGCTGGCAGTTCAAGCCTGAATTTTTTTTTTTAAAAAAAAGAGTTTGTGCATGCTCACAGATTCATTTGGGCAACAAATCTTATAGGCACGCGGCTGCTAAATTGGACTTCCTGCTTAGAAGAACAAAAACCCTCGTACCAACCTTAAACACGTCCTCTATCTTCCTATGATGAAGGTACAGGTGATCTTGGCCAACCAACGCAAAACGGATAATGAGAACTCTGCTATCATCAAACCATCGTTGCTGTAACGCCTAAGTGTGCACCGGGTCAGGCTCATTAAGCTAGCCCGCTCCAGGCAAATTCTAGATTCCTTACTAATACTACGTACTCTAGTAGCTCTCTTTAGTAAACACTTTGTTCTGGCCGATCATATATGCGTCTTGGTCAGGTAAGTAGATCGATTGAACTCGGGCCATTGTTACACTCCTGCCGGCGCTTGGGAAGAACGAAGGGCCACGCCCGTGAATTCGAAGCTTCCTAGGTAGTAGGAGGGCTCGCAAATACGCACGACATAAACGAGCGGTGCTGACGAGCTTGCGGGAGCTACTGCTAACAAGCTCGAGCTCGCTATTTAATAGCCTCCCGTGCTCCTCCCAGCACAGCAAACTGAGCTAGCAGCTAGCCAATCCAAGCCGAGCCAGATAGCACTCACCCCACTTCACTGCCTCACTGGTCCGCGCTCTGCCCTGCAGTGAGACTGCACCTTGTCACTCTAGCTCGGCAGCTCGCATGGCGTTCGCACTCAGGGCTTCCTCCGTCTCCTCGATCGCGGCCGTTGCCACCGCCGCCTCTTCCTCCTCCTCCTCCATCTCGTCGTCGTCGGCTTCGTTTCCTCTGCGGATGCGCCGCGCGGCGGGAGCAATGACCGCCCGGGCTGTCGCCGCAGCCCCCATTGCGGAGCGCCGCCGCGTGGCGCCAACCGGCAAAAGCAGCGTCGCGGAGACCTTCTCCAGGCTGCGGGAGCAGGGCAAGGTGATCTTTCTGGACCTTCAACTTTTGAGTATTGAATCTTGATCACGTACACGCTAATTAATGAATCTTGATCACGTACACGCTAATTAATTAAGATCTTCTTATTGCCTCGTGTTATGCAATGCGGTGCTGACGAGCTTGCGGGAGCTACTGCCAACGAGCTCGAGCTCGCTATTTAATAGCCTCTCCCTTCCTCCTCCCAGCACAGCCAACTGAGCTAGCAGCTAGCCAATCCAAGCCGAGCTAGATAGCACTCACCTCGCTTCACTGCCTCACTGGTCTGTGCTCTGCGCTCTGCACTGCAGATCGAGAGACTGCACCTTGTCACCCTAGCTCGCATGGCGTTCGCACTGAGGGCTTCCTCCGTCTCCTCGTTCGCCGCCGTTGCCGCCGCCTCTTCCTCCTCCTCCTCCACCTCGTCGTCGTCGTCGTCGGCTTCGTTTCCTCTGCGGATGCGCCGCGCGGCGGGAGCAATGACCGCCCGGGCTGTCGCCGCCGTCGCCGCAGTCCCCATTGCGGAGCGCCGCCGCGTGGCGCCAACCGGCAAAAGCAGCGTCGCGGAGACCTTCTCCAGGCTGCGGGGGCAGGGCAAGGTGATCTTTCTGGACCTTCAACTTTTGAGTATTGAATCTTGATCACGTACACGCTAATTAATTAAGATCTTCTTATTGCCTCGTACGTGTTATGCAATTATGCTGCCACTTATCCTCCTTAATTTGCCTGTCTAACCTTGATCAATTTTCAGACCGCGTTCATCCCGTACATCACTGCCGGTGACCCCGACCTGGCAACCACGTCGGCGGCGCTGAAAGTTCTTGATTCCTGCGGCGCCGATGTCATCGAGCTCGGCTTGCCCTATTCTGATCTACTGGCCGATGGGCCAATCATTCAGGTACGTTTTGACAATTTGACCTATGATCATCTCTAGTATTCACCTACCGTGATTGCAGCTTAATTAGAGTGTTTGCTTCACATCATGAACTCAGGCTTCTGCATCACGGGCACTCAACAAAGGCGCCACGCTCGACTCTGTCATGGAGATGCTCAAGGACACTATACCCGAGCTGTCTTGTCCAGTAGTTATCTTCACATACTACAACCCAATCCTCAAGAGAGGAGTGCGAAACTTTGTGGCTACTATCAAGCAAGCTGGTGTACATGGTATGTAGCAAGTACTGCTTCTGTAAGAAGCCAAATTACTCTATTAACTTCCTATTCCAATTTCCAGCCAGGGTAGTTGATTGATTCATGCTTGCTACGTTGCAGGTCTTATAGTTCCTGATCTTCCTTTGGAAGAGGCGAGGCTGTTGAGGAACGAGGCCATCATGCACAACATAGAGCTGGTTAGTTCTCACTTTCAGTGACTCTGACCTTGTCATGTAATTATGTGCATGTGGAATCTGCTAGTCATAGCACGAGTTTTGTGGTACCTAGATATAAACTAGTACATACAGTATGCCAGTATGTAACATTGGTAGACTCGTAATCAGAAGGGATATCTTGATTTCAGCAATTTCGAAATTGATATATTTGGCGATGGCCTGCAGGTGCTGCTAACTACACCAACTACACCAATTGAGCGGACGAAAGAAATTGCAGAAGCTTCAGAAGGATTTGTTTATCTTGTAAGTGCCAATGGATTACGCCCTAGCTTCTTGCTGCAAGTTTGGATTTGTGATCGGGACCTTACAATATCCTTTCGTGCTTATCGTATTACTATAAATTATGCAGGTAAGTGTCGCCGGCGTTACAGGTCCTCGCACAGAGGTGAACCCACGGGTCAAGGAACTTATTCAGAACACCAAACGGGTTTGTATAAAAGAAAAAATCCCTTCTTTTACTAGGAAAATTTTTTTAGACTTTTTTTCTTGGAATAGAAACAAGTAAGAGTAATGCGCTCTATCTATTTTGGGTTCACGTGTATTGCTAGTCTCAAAGCTGTGGTTATCGTTTGCAGGTCACCGACAAAGCTGTGGCTGTTGGCTTTGGCATATCGACCCCTGATCATGTTAGACAGGTAAAAAAAGCTAATTAGCTAGCTAAATTCATTCACAATGATTTTATTAAAAAATAACAATTTAATTAAGTTGGTTTCCTTTATTAACTTTTTTTAGATAACTCATTTGTTAACTGTACGTAATTGTTGCAGATTGCGGAGTGGGGTGCAGATGGAGTGATCATTGGCAGTGCAATGGTGAGGCAGTTAGGTGAAGCAGCTTCTCCAAAAGAAGGCCTAAAGAGGCTAACAAAATATGCCAGGAGCCTAAAGAATGCACTGCCATGATGTGTGCATATGAAAGCAATTGATTATCCGTAGCAGTGTTGTTAGTGATCAACTGATCATAAGCAGAACGTTTCCGCTTTTTGGTCAAAAATAAAATATATATGAGTTAGTATATGTTTAATTACTTGGAACGTCAATTATTTTCTTCTCCTTATTTAGGGTGTAATTGGAGGGTTCTGTTGTATCTTTTCCTTTCATTTTTTTATTTGCTTGTACAAATGAGAGTGTCGACAAATTGTCATGTCTTCTCCTCTCTATTTTCCTTCACAAAATTATCACACACGGATTGTTTATGAGTTCCAAATAGATAGTATTACAGTTTAGTTGTACCAACATGCAAGAGTGTGATTCAATCTTACTGCTATAAGTAAATTAAGTGAGCAAGTCATCCAATTGGCTTACTACTTACAACCGTTATTGGAGCCACATAGTTTGGCTTATTAAATTCATTTCTTCAAAATTTTGAAGTCACATCTCGACCAAATCTCTCATCAAGTTAAATAAAATGGCCTAGTTTCTCAAAGCTATTGAAGCCAAGTTAAACAAAGCGTTTCAGCTTATAAAAGTCAATCATCCTAACTGTTTAGTTATTCAACCAGATACAATCAAATAGGATTGGATCCTTTTATGAAAGGGGTTATATTAAATTTTAAAAATAGTACATCCCAAGTTTTTTGAAACAGGAAAAACTTGAGCCTCGAGTATATGTCAAAGCCAACCGATTAAACTTAACTGGCTCTAAAGGAACCGAGTACATGTAATCTAGCCAGCTTTGAGAATATGATGAGATTGACCGATTAATTTAATCCACGTAATCACTAAAAAGGCATCGACCCAAGCAAAGTATGATATCCATAATTGGAAAAATGTGACATACTAATAAAATTATTGTGAGTCACTTTTTAGAAATAATTAATAAATAAATAAATGTGATAATATTATGATGATGATGATGATAATTTTATGTGTTAAAAAGACTATACATTGGGTTAAACCTAAACCTAACCTGATCCTAACCCTTGGCTGCACCCCTACCTAGTTGGCTACACCCCTAGACCCTTTTATAAGACCCAATTCTTGTTCATATAAAACTCCTACTCTAATTCGATCTACAACTCTCCCTCTGCACCTCTACTTATCCTATTAGGACCCCTTTCACCTGTAGGACTCTCCCCACTATAATAAAGGACCCCAGAGCTTCCTGAAGACCGATACCACCCTTCTCCCAAACTAATATCAAGATCACCTCGAAATCCACCTGACGCCAAGTGTTTAAAAAACTAATCTCGAGGTAAACACAAAACTCTAAACCCTATATTAGATTGCACCAGGTTGGAGAGCTCGTCGAGATGGTAAGATGAATAGCTGGATCGTCTATTTTGGTGGAGATTTGATCAAGATATGGTTCACCGAAGTTCAGGGGCATCCACGGTCGCCACCGACATCGCCACCGGCACGCATTTCCCGACTCAACCGCCGCCGTATCAAAATTAGTGCCCTACCAATCCCGCCAAGCCACACCAGCACCGCCGCTCTCTCCCGCGCTCATGTCAGTTGCAGCCACCGCCACGCGTCACCGGCCTACTCGCTCGCACCACACCTACCCGATAGCTTCACTGCGTGTTGCGAAATTTGTGTGCTTCACAGTTTGTAGAGACGAGGATTTACATATTTTTCTGGTGGAGATTCGTAAGATCGAGAGTTCTTCCAAGGCAAGATAGATTCATAATGAATTCGTAGTTTACTAAATCTTTATTTATCGTAATTTATTTATTGCTTGCATAAAACTACTTCATTGTATGCAAATCTATGTCTATCTCATTACCATGTTAGTCCTCCATTGACATGAATTATCTTCCATTAATATCCTGTTATTAATTTCCTTTGCCTATCATTGAGTAGATTCTTAGCCATGCTTTTGAATTGGTACATGATGGGTCTCACTCATAAAATAATGATTCAATGTGAAGTTTTTGCTTCATCGTGTTGTTGATTTATGATTAATCAACTAAAATCAACACTACAGGAAACGAGACTTTTGTGGTCGGCCTATGCCAACCACAAAAGTCCAAATACCGACGACAAAACGTTTTGTTGCCGGACAGCCGACGATAAAAGTTCGTCGACAATGAGTCAACGACAAAAGTCACTTTTGTGGTCGGTCAAACTAAAAACCGATGACAAAAGTAGCTCCTGGGCCGAGCTCCCAGGGGAGATTTTTGTGGTCGGCCATTATTCGAGCCGCCCACAAAACTATACCAGACGGCACGGGCACAGTGACGGCGCTTTGCTATGTGGCCCCGCGGACAAGGTGACGACGCCACGTTGTAGACTTTTGTGGTCGACTAGACTGGAGGCCGACCACAATGCTAACTTTTGTGGTCGGCAAGACTAAAGGCCCGACCACAATGCTGCTCTTTTGTGGTCGGCGTGACTGGAGTCCGACCACAATACTAGACTTTTGTGGTCGGTTAGACTGGAGGCCGACGACAATAATGAGGACATTTGTGGTCGGCCTGGATAGATGCCGACGACAATACTTAGGACTTTTGTGGTCGACCTGAATATATGCCGACGACAATACTGAGGACTTTTGTGGATGGTCTGGATAGATGCCGACGACAATACTGAGGACTTTTGTGGTCAGCCTAGATATATGCCTACGACAATACTCAGTACTTTTGTGGTCGGCCTAGATAGATGCCGACCGAGGCGCGGGAGGGCCGGAAATTAGATCCGGGGGGCAGGGGGTCTTTGTGGTCGGCCTTAGTTCATGCCGACCACAAAAGTGTATTAATGTGGTCGGCCTGCACTTCTACCTACCACAATGCAGCAGCAATATCGTCGGCCCATAGAGAGGCCGACCACAAAAGTGGACTTTTGTCGTCGGGTTAAGAGAAGGCTGACCACAGCCCCCCTCCCCCCTTGGCCGCGCCTCGATCGACACTGTCATATGTGCTACGTACGGTTCTACCGCATGCCCAACACATCAAAAGTCTATCCACGGGGCTATATCGTCATGAGTTGCATATTCGGTGCATTCTCACTACTGGCCCAGACTTTAGCGTCAGCTCGTTCCACGGACGTTAAGATTGAAGTCAAAGAATCATGTTACGGAAATGCAACGCAGGCCAATGAGGACCCGTGAAAGAAATTACAATGTGTCGTGTATGCCCCAAATCATCAGATGACAAATAGGACTGTGTCAACCGAGGCGTGGGAGGGCCGGAAATTAGAGCCAGGGGGCAGGGGGTCTTTGTCGGCCTTATAAGGTAATGCCGACCACAAAAGTGTAGTAATGTGGTCGGCCTGAGCAATGTCGTTGGCCCATAGAGAGGCCAACCACAAAAGTGGACTTTTGTCGTCGGCTTAAGGGAAGGCCGACCACAAAAACCCCCGCCCTCCTCGGCCGCTTGCGCGGCCACACACGGCCGCGCCTCGATCGACACTGTCCTATATGCTACGTATGGTTCTACGGCATGCCCAACACTTCAAAAGCCTATCCACGGGGCTATATCGTAATGAGTTGCACATTCGGCGCATTCTCACTACTGGCCCAGACTTTAGCGTCAGCTCGTTCCACGGACGTTAAGCTCGAAGTCAAAGAATCCTGTTACGAAAATGCAACGCAGGCCAATGAGGACCTATGAAAGAAATTACAATGTGTCGTGGATGCCCCAAATCATCAGATGACAAATAAAATTGTGTCGACCGAGGCGCGGGAGGGCTGGAAATTAGAGCCGGGGAGCAGGGGGTCTTTGTGGTCGGCCTTAGTTCATGCCGACCACAAAAGTGTATTAATGTGGTCGGCCTGCACTTCTGCCGACCACAATGCAGCAGCAATGTCGTCGGCATACAGAGAGGTCGACCACAAAAGTGGACTTTTGTCGTCGGCCTGAGCTCCGACCGACCACAAAAATCCCCCGCCCTCCTCGGCTGCTTGCCGACCATACACGGCCGCGCCTCGATCGACACTGTCCTATGTGCTACGTATGGTTCTACGACATGTCCAACATATCAAAAGCCTATCCACGGGACTATATCGTCATGAGTGCACATTCGGCACATTCTCACTGCTGGCCCAGACTTTAGCGCTAGCTCGTTTCACGAACGTTAAGCTCGAAGTCAAAGAATCCTGTTACAGAAATGCAACTCAGGCCAATGAGGACCCGTGAAAGAAATTACAATGTGTCGTGGATGCCCCAAATCATCAGATGACAAATAGGACTGTGTCGACCGAGGCGTGGGAGGGCCGGAAATTAGAGCCAGGGGGCAGGGGGTCTTTGTGGTCGGCCTTATAAGGTAATGCCGACCACAAAAGTGTAGTAATGTGGTCAGCCTGCACTTCTGCCGACCACAATGCAGTAGCAATGTCGTCGGCTTTTGTCGTCGGCTTAAGGGAAGGCCGACCACAAAAACCCCCGCCCTCCTCGGTCGCTTGTGCGGCCACACACGGCCGCGCCTCGATCGACACTGTCCTATATGCTACGTATGGTTCTACGGCATGCCCAACACTTCAAAAGCCTATCCACGGGGCTATATCATCATGAGTTGCACATTCGGCACATTCTCACTACTAGCCCAGACTTTAGCGCCAGCTCGTTCCACGGACGTTATGCTCGAAGTCAAAGAATCCTGTTACGGAAATGCAACGCAGGCCAATGAGGACCCGTGAAAGAAATTACAATGTATCGTGGATGTCCCAAAACATCAGATGACAAATAGGCCTGTGTCGACCGAGGCGCGGGAGGGCCGAAAATTAGAGCCTGGGGGGCAGGGGGTCTTTGTGGTCGGCCTTAGTTCATGCCGACCACAAAAGTATAGTAATGTGGGCGGCCTGCACTTCTGCCGACCACACTGTGCTAGTAATGTCGTCGGCCTATAGGGAGGCCGACCACAAAAGTGAACTTTTGTCGTCGGCCTGAGAAAAGGCCGACGACATTAATGGGGCCATCTCAGACGTCTGCATTGTGGGCCCGCCTTAACGTGGTTTCGTTAGTCCGTTAAGATGCCGTGAGCTGGGTGCCTCTATGTCGACGGTATAAATTGTGCCGCCGACATAGTTTAGATAAGCGGGTCCAAATTTTAAATTTGCATGAAGGCGGGAGAGTTGGCGTGACTATTGTGGTCGGCCTTTTTTTTGCCGACCACATTGGTGATTAATGTCGTCGGCCTCGCTTTTTGCCGTCGACATAGAGCGAAAAACATTAGCGACGGTATTTTGGCCGACCACAAAAGATTTTTGGCCGACCACAAAAGTTTCGTTTCCTGTAGTGCAATGTGTTGTGTGTTGAATTGAGGAGACCTAGAAAATGTGGAATCTAGGCTTGTGTCTACTTTGGAAGTCTCCTCAACTAGGACCCTGCACTTGTGACTAGCGGCCTGAACTAAATAGTACAACCACTTGCACCTTCTGGCCCTAACTTACTAGCTTGTGAAACCTACGCAACTTTGTACTCGTAGTTTTGGGTGACCTTTAGTTTCTGTTGTTGTTGACTCCACCAGACTGTGTCCGGCGAAGGATTAGGCTTGTCTTAGTTAGGGTTTGCGTGGAACTTCGGACCGTGTCTAGCCTTGGTTGGCATGTATCCTAATATTTCTCCCGTTCTCTTTGCTTTGGAGGGAATCCTCTTGTCGGTGTAATAAATACCGGGGTGCAAAGAGTCTCGGAGAAGCGCCGGGCGAGGGCCCCACACGTCGGGCGGGCGAGCAGGCCCCAGCGTGTGGGCGAGCCTCTCAAGCACCGGGAGAGGGCCCCACACGTTAGGCGGGCGGAGCAGGCCCCAGCGTGTGGGCGAGCCCCTCAGGCGCCGAGCGAGGGCCCCACACGTCAGGCGGGCGGAGCAGGCCCCAGCGTGTGGGCGAGCCCCTCAGGCGCCGGGCAAGGGCCCCGCACGTCAGGCGGGCGAGCAGGCCCCAGCGTGTGGGCGAGCCCCTCAAGCGCCGGGCGAGGGCCCCACACGTCAGGCGGGCGAGCAGGCCCCAGCGTGTGGGCGAGCCCCTCAAGCGCCGGGCGAGGGCCCCACACGTCAGGCGGGCGAGCAGGCCCCAGCGTGTGGGCGAGCCCCTCAAGCGCCGGGCGAGGGCCCCACACGTCAGGCGGGCGAGCAGGCCCCAGCGTGTGGGCGAGCCCCTCAAGCGCCGGGCGAGGGCCCCACACGTCAGGCGGGCGAGCAGGCCCCAGCGTGTGGGCGAGCCCCTCAAGCGCCGGGCGAGGGCCCCACACGTCAGGCGGGCGAGCAGGCCCCAGCGTGTGGGCGAGCCCCTCAAGCGCCGGGCGAGGGCCCCACACGTCAGGCGGGCGAGCAGGCCCCAGCGTGTGGGCGAGCCCCTCAAGCGCCGGGCGAGGGCCCCACACGTCAGGCGGGCGAGCAGGCCCCAGCGTGTGGGCGAGCCCCTCAAGCGCCGGGCGAGGGCCCCACACGTCAGGCGGGCGAGCAGGCCCCAGCGTGTGGGCGAGCCCCTCAAGCGCCGGGCGAGGGCCCCACACGTCAGGCGGGCGAGCAAAACAGTTCATGTAGAAGTTGTATTTGCATTTCAGAACCATCATCCATGTGATCATAGAGAGTAGGGTCACGGTAGTTCAATCGTGAAATGACTGTTTGGAAGATTCCAAAAGGGTTAAGAATTCAATCATAGAGGTCGTTGCCTCCTAATCATCAAAATCATGGTCGACGTCATCATCATGTCTTGTCCAGTCAAGTCCATTGAATCCTTCATCGGGAGTGGCTGCCGCGGCACGAGCACTCTCACCTTGACAAACCCAATGATGATTATCGGCCTTGAACCCATTCTTGCACAAATGCATCTCCATGTCGTAACGCAGTCTTTTTCTACTGTTCCCGCACTCCGTACATGGGCAATGAACATACGCAGTGTCAGCATTAGAAGTCGCCTAGAGAGCACTGTCCAGGAATGTAGTGGCTTTCTCATAGCATTCATCTGAGTGTTGTCCGTTCGCTCTCCATCCATCACCATACATCCACCTCCTCTCTTCTTCCATCGCTCTTGACACGACAAGCTACACGTCAGGGTAACGAAATAGGCTTACGAAGGCTTCTAAAACCATATGTTATTTTCCATGTTTGTAATATTTTCACAATTTTCTCTAATTAATTATTGATTATGCTAATTGCATGCCTAATTATATTTTAGACGGTGTTAGGCCGTCGAGAGTCGAGTCTAAGCGATACTAATTTTTTTTAAAAAATGGAGTGATCAGGTTTCACGTACCTCCGAGTATGACAACCGGTAAGGGCATGGGCGACAGGGTGGCACGGTGGCAGAAGAATAGCGGGGAGGTGGCGCGTCGGTTTGGTGGGCGAGAGCAGCAGCCTGGGGGTGCTTCAGGATTGGCTTGAGCAATTTCACTGTATTCAAGGTGAGAAAACCTAAAGAAAGGGCAAATAGCCATGTGCCGTATCTCCTTCGAGATGCGACGAGACTTGTGCGGAATGTGTACACACTCTGTAGAGTTAAAACTAACATGATAACCGTGCCCACGATTATTGGGCGGGGTGGGAGGTATCACAATGTTATAGTTCATCTTTTTCATAATTAAACTTGACTAATGTAGGCTAGGATTGGCATGGCGCGTTGACACACCTTCCTTTGTTGGTATTGAGATGATTTGATCAATTCATGCGTTCAATAATTACAACTTATGAACCTGAAACTTGATTAGTAATTAGGTTTTTTGTAAAATAATTTACCCCCCATTCCTTGCAATTGCATTAATTGATCAAGGATTACTTGTTGGATAGCTAGCCGCGTACTCATTATATTTATTGCGGATAATTTATTTATTCAGATCGCTATTCCGATCAGGACCAGGAGATTCCAAGCGCTGGTGTGTAGAATTAGCTGTGGTTGTTCGGGTCAATCTTGGATATCATTGTTGAAGGCTTCCATTTACTCTGATGACTTTTTTTTCTTATTATTTAGTGAATTTGAGCATATGTGGATTTTGGAACATGTTACTCTTAAATTGCTATTTTAATTAGTTATTAAATATTCACCGAATTGTCTATCATAAGATACTAGCTTAGAACTGGTATCGTCTTATGGTGTTGGATTCCCTGTGTAGACACCAGGGCCACAACAACACTAGGGCCCTTGTATTGACCTCCGCGTCGACTCTGTCACCGGCCAACTCCTGCCCGTCTCATGCCTCACCCTCACCTCAAGAAGACCCGAGTGTAACAGCCCAATTTTTGGGGCGTTTTCAAATCATGGTTGAACTCAAAATTTCGTTTGATTTTGAACCAACTGGATCAATTTAAAAAAAAACCAAAGATAAAATTTCAAATGCAAATAAAAATCATACTTCTCTCTTCCTTCTCTTGGGCATTCCATCAAACACCTTGCAGGCAACTTCCTCTGTCTCTCTCTCTCCCGCGTCTCGGATGCCTCGCTGCCCCGTCGCGGTCAAGCTCGTCTCCCCGCGCGCGTGCCTCGCCGTGTCGACCCCCGATTGGCCAGCCTTGGACTCGCCGCCGTGTGCCTCGCCGGAGGACCGGTCCGCCGCTTCGGACCTTCGGACAAACGCCGAAGACCGTCGGGCCGTCCACAACAACACTAGGGCCCTTGTATTGACCTCCGCGTCGACTCTGTCACCGGCCAACTCCTGCTCGTCTCGTGCCTCGCCCTCACCTCAAGAAGACCCGAGGTAGTTGCTTGAACCTTTTGCACACTTTAGAGCTTCAGGAGCGTGGCCATAATGAAGATATATCTCGGGCTCGCCAACATCTGGTTCAACCGTTGCAAGCCGCTTCACCCCATCCAGAGGTCTCTGATTGTGGCAAGCACCTAATTAGGAGCGCGCTGGCACGCTGAGCTCGGCGCGCTCAAGAATGCACACTATCATCTTCTAGAGCACCGGCAAACCGTTGGCTGAATCTTGTTCACTGAAGCAATGCCCAAAGGTAGACGACGACCCAGCACTGTCGGATCTGCACCAAGATCTGTGTGGGCTCTCAGTGCATAGCATAGGACTAACTGACAGGTGGAACCAACCTGTCAGTTGCCGGGACACACAAGACCTTCCCCGCGCACGTAATTGAGGCACTGATCTATGGGCTTGTGGCCAACCGGTTAGGTTAAGTGGAGGTGTAGCCTGTGTCGACGCCTCAATAGTGCGAAGGCATATTTCTGAGAATCCGATTTTAACGTATCGCTTGTGTGCCGGCGTGCCTGGCTACTTGGCCGCCGTCGTGGGCCGACCTGTTATTGTGCACCTAATTTTTCCACCGATTAGTTAATAAAATAATTCTAGTAAATAAGATTGGATTACTAAAAAGCTAAAGACCTCCAAAAATTCTAGAAAAAATTGATAAATACTACTAGACCTGTTTGACCTTATAAAAATATTGCATAAGCTATATCACTAATATAGACTCAAAAGATAAATAATAAAGGGTTATTTTATAGTATTTTGTTCCTCAATTAATGGGATGAAATGATTTTCTGATAATTGAAATTAGTAACTAAGTTAAAAGAACTAAGAAATTCACAAAAAATGTAAATTTCTCATCTCGACCCAACAAAAATGCTGAGGATCCTATAGTGACAAATTACAACTTAATATGCTATTGTTAGCTTAGTCCTTTTAATACACATAAAATGATAACGTTCCATGTCATTCCATAATTTGGATTGCTGCACACATGCATCATATTTACTTGCATTTGACTGTTCATTCGGTGTTAAATCTTCTGAATAGACATAAACGACCCGGAAGGCAAGTTCAGAGACATCGAGGAGGACTGGCAGGCACCGCGTCAAGACGAGCTAACATTACTTAGATCATGTCTAAACCTAGTTTCAAAAATTACATTGCTATAAAAATGCATGCTTATGAATTATACCCACTAGTTATTCATGTTATAAACATGCATGTCTATCCCTTGTTGTCACTGACTACCAATTATGACTACCTTTACTGTCATTTCCTTGATGAGCTTAAGGCATTGTTTGTTTCAGATTAAATTAAATTAAATTAAATGAAAATTTATTATTTTTTTATGGACAAAATGATGTTGTATTTTGTAGTCATTTTTATGGGGTTTTAAATAGTTGTTCATAGAGTTCGTAAAATAATTTTTTCATAATTTTTCTTTAAAACGTCTTTCTAGAGTGATATATTTGCTACAGTAAAACTCAACGCAACTTTAATCTAAAACAAACAAGGCCTATGTCTAGTTGGTACCAACTTTAACCCTGCTTAATGTGTAAAACTTGCTTAGACTTGCTTAGGTCCGAAATTTAACTCTTAGGTAGGAATGCACGGAATGGTGAACCGATATTTACCAGAAGTTTATTTATTTATTTAAACTGATGACATATGACAGTTAGGACTGATAGCTAAGACTGGGTTGACAACTTGTGGACACTTGAACTATGATGATGTGTCAAGGTTTGGGATGGTCGTTTGGGCGAGAATGGTAATAGTTGAGGCCATGGAAGAATTGGGATGTGGTGATCATGATGAGATTGAATATGATGTTTCCTCCTCAGACGAGGACCGGCAATAATTCTCTACAGAGTGGAATGAGTAAAAAGAATGCTCTATGGAGCTGAACAAGTAAGAAAGAATATCCTGTGGAGCTGCATGTGAGATCTTGGGGCAGAAGGACCCTTGTGCTGGGTAGAGTGTAGGCTTACCTCAAAGGAGCGTGGAGTAACACGCGTAGTGGGAGGTTGCCATCAAGGGATGGTTCCAACACAATTGGTGGCTATCGTGTGGTAGTACAAGTTTGGTGCGCCAGTGGCTTGCCCTCTACGGAGGCACCCTAGGCCCACTCTTGAGTGGCCGTTTGGGTCGTCACTATGGTGACTTGACCACAAAACATGTTGTGAGATTAGTTTGGGATTGGCACTATTCTAGATCAAAATCGGGTGCTTTGGGGTCGTGATGCAAGCTTGGTCAAGACCCTCCGAGATCAAGACCAAGCACCTTGGAACCATGAGACTAGATTGGGTCTGAAACTTTCCAAAGTCAAGACATGGGTGCCTCAGTTGTGTGTGGTCCACAACGGGATGCCACTGTTGGATGACATGGTGTGTTGAGAAGGGTGATTGAATATGTCGCTTTCGTTGAGTATTACTTAAGAGCACGAATTTGCTATGGTTGTGTATGTGGTTGGTTATTAAGAATAATTGCTAGACGAACTGATCCTCTGTTAAATTCAAGATTATTTAATAAAATATGATCTACATAGGGTGGTTTATAATATCTTTAAAACTAGATGTATGCAAATAAAAGAGCCTCATCGCTGGTGTTGAAGCCCATAGCATTGATACACTAGGAGTGTTAACTAGCCCTTTTTTTAAATGGAGGTCATGATGTGGACCCTACGTGTGTTACGAAAAGGATGATTTGAGGTTGGACGTACACAACGAGAGTTAGGGTTTATTCTAGTTGTTTACAGGGATGCGTAGCTATGGAAGACTTCTTGTGAATGATATTATAATATGCTATCTGTGGAGACCCATGTGGAGGGTACCCTGGTTTGATGATGTATATATGTTGACAAGATAGAATTTGAAGTGTTTTGAAAAATTATTAAATGGTGCATTTACGGAAATTGTCGTGGAATTGGAACCATTGTGCTGAGCTTGGGCAAGGTAATTGTTTTGATCGGACGTGGTCCAGTGGAATTTGTTAAGCTGACACGTGGTGTGTTAAGGCGTGCTAATTGTGATTTTGCGATGAACTAATCTTACTGGTGAGGTAAGGTGTGTTGGTTTCGTGTGTGTTCACATTAGTGATGCAGGTATCGACGGGTACATGGCTGACGCTTCGTGGGGACAGCTTGAGGCTGGTGCGTCTGGAGGCGTGCAGGCAACCGGGTTCGATGACCTGGCGGTCACATGAGGTGGTGTACTCGAGAAGCTTAGCCATGGCAAGGAATCTGAGGAAGCTGGAGGCTGCGCCGTCGGTAACCTAGTGGCGAAGTTGATTTGATCAGTGGACCTAGGCTTGGGCTAGTGACCGAGGAAGCTGCGAAGATATTTTCCGAAAGAATATGTGAAGAATATTTCCTCTCGGGATTGTATCTTGTAGTGTGTGAGTTGTACACCAGTCATCCTCAAATGAAGGGTGGAGATGATCTTTAGGGTTTAGGGCATCTCACCCTTGGGCTATAAATAGAGGAGGAGGGGAGCACCTCCTGCTCATCCCCTTAGAGCTGAAATTTTCAAAAATAGAGAGGGTGAGTTGGGTATGTTTTGGGTGGCACTTAGAGTGCTTGTGACCACATGGAGTGTGGTTTGTAATCCCCAACTTCTATGCAATGAAATCTCTCATTTTCATAAACATCTTGTATTGATTTGGCCCAAGTTCTTTCGTGCTTTTGTTTTCCTTTATGGAGCTCTTATTTGGAGATGAGTCTTGGTGATTTCTCGCTGGTTATTTATGGTCTATGATGCCTTGAGGTTGCCAATATGATTTGACACACACTTTGCAACCATATGAGAGGCAAGAGATCAAGTTCTTGATTTGTAGCTAATCTATAAAGAAACTTTCATCCGTGTAGCAGTCAGTAAACAATTTTTAGAAAAATCAAGAAACCTCATTTTGGAATGATTCCAGTTGGAAAAGGTGTGTGACTTAGATACCCATCTGTGGTAAAAAGGTGAAGTCCACTGGTTTCTCCAATTGGGAGCTATGAGGTTAAAACCGAGTCCCAAACTTTCTGATCGAAGTTCTTGATAGGTCATGGTGTTTGAGTTTTCATATTTACTGTGTAAGGATATTTGAGGAGTTTTTGGCATGTATAGCCCATTGTTACGTAGGGACAAAAATTCTCAAAAATCTAAGAGCACCAGAAAGCCACCATCCATCTCCTCCAAGTAGAAACAAGTTTTGGAGAATCTGCTTTTGCTTTACAGAAAGCAACTTGTGTTGTATGAATTTTCATATTTTTTATACATAGAGTTTTGAGGAGATTTTTGGCTGAGTTGCTCATGGATAATTATGTAATAGGGACAAAAAGTGTCAAAAATTGAAGAGCACCAGAAAGCCACTGTCCATCTCCTCCAAGTTAGAACAAATCTGCTTTTGCTTTTCTGAAAATCACTTTGATCATTTGGCTTGGTCTTCTTTCCTAATGCAAGTTTTGAATTGATTTCTCTCTTTTGGACACTTGAAAACTAGGATTGTGAATGCAAAAAATTTACACATATTCCATTACTCTTAGCCATGGATGCTATGGGTACACATAATTGTCAAGTTGTTCGGGTTTTTGTGAAAATGGTAGCGTCGAAAATTTATGGCATCTATTCACCCCCATCTAGCCACCTAGCTCTGATGATCTTTTTGTAAAAATGAGGAATAAATAGATAAGAAGGGTCAACAAGCATCACATGTGTTATTAAAGAGACGAGTGGTGTTCCCAAGCTCTTCTCAAGTGTTCCATACACCACGTGAAAATGGGTGACTCATGGGAAGTTCCTCGCCCATGTTGATCCATCTTTGTCCCTTGTGGGCTCTGTGCAAATAGTGGGGAAGGTGATCGATGAAAGACAGATGTGTGGTAGTAGGGGTTGGGTTTATGTCAATAAAAAATGTCATGTTCACTACAGGAAACGAGACTTTTGTGGCCGGCCTATGCTGACCACAAAAGTCCAAATACCGACGACAAAACGTTTTATAGTCGGACAGCCGACGACAAAAGTTCGTCGACAATGAGTTGATGACAAAAGTCACTTTCGTGGTCGGCCTAACAAAAAACCGACAACAAAAGTAGCTCCTGGGCCGAGCTCCTAGGAGAGATCTTTGTGGTCGGCCATTATTTGAGCCGTCCACAAAACTATACCAGACGGCACGGGCACACTGACGGCGCTCTGCCATGTGGGTCCAGCGGACTAGGTGACGACGCCACGTTGCAGACTTTTGTGGTCAGCTAGACTGGAGGCCGACCACAATGCTAACTTTTGTGGTCGGTAAAACTAGATGGCTGACCACAATGCTGCACTTTTGTGGTCGGCGTGACTGGAGTCCGACCACAATACTCGTTTTTGTAGTCGGTTAGACTGGAGGCCGACGAAAATAATGTGGACTTTTGTGGTCGGCCTATATTTATGCCGACGACAATACTCAGGACTTTTGTGGTCGGCCTGAATATATGTCGACGACAATACTCTGGACTTTTGTGGTCGGCCTTGATATATGCCGACGACAATACTGAGGACTTTTGTGGTCGACCTTGATATATGGCAATGACATTGACAGTGTGCCAGCAATAAAAATTGCTGGTAATTTATAAAAAATCTCAATTTTAACCTGCAAAAAACTGTATTCCCCACAGTTTACATTCCCAATTCCCCATAACAATCACAATATATAGCGACCACATTTGTCAATCACAATCACAGACGAATGCAAATCACAATCACAATCACAGACCACAATATCAATAACAAAAGTGTGTCATCATTCAACTTGTCCAAAAATTCACATTATCGATCGCATCGTCTAGCTCACAAGTTCATCATCGATCGATCGCATCGTCTAGCTCACAAGTTCATCGTCTAAACACGTCTAAGGATTCGAACCTGCGAATGGATCGGTAAACATGTCCACGACGAATTGCTCCTCGACTGATCTTGTGGCACTAGAATCACCTCCCTGCGGAGCATTTGTCGCAGGGGCTGGCGCCGCTGAACCAGACACCTGCCAGATTAGAGGAAACCGTAATTTTATTAACTTTTATGCATTTGTGTGATTATTTGAAAATGTTTTATAAACTAGAGAAAAGCTTTACCCCAGAGAAGCCGCCGGTGCAGAGGCAAATTGGAGCATGGGAAACGATGTTGGCGGCACAAATGGGGGAAGAGTGCTGACTTGTGTCGTCGGGCCCCCCGACGGCTGTGTGAAGACGACCTACGGCTGGCCAGAGGTCCCCGCTCCCTGGAAAGCCTGCGGATATTATATATTAGCGTTGGAAATTATTAGGAACAACCTAACTACATGTAAGATCATAATTACCTGTTGCATATACTGCATCATGAAGAGGTTCTGATCCTGGATGGCCTGCATCCGCCTAGTGTTCTCCTCTTGCTTCGCCTGCCACCTCCTGTTGTTTTCCTCTCACTCCGCCTGCCAACGCTACTCATCCGTCACCCTCTGTTGCTCCATCTCCGCGATAAGCTTGTTCTAGGCTTCCCGCTGGGCACGAGCGGAAGAGGAGGCTGCTGTCGACGTGCTCTGATATTAGCCTTGTAGGAGTCGAACGGCACCACAGAGTCCATGAAGACGTATCTACCGTGACTGCTCCCACCGAACTGGTCGTATACGACCACAGGGTCGACCGGCATGTTGATGGGGTCACAGTCGACACCGTGCTTCTCTTTCATGGAGGCCCACATCCGGCAGAGGTCTCTACAGGCGTGTGGACACTTATCCATCCAGTCTGGACAACAAGGCTTGTACTCTTGAGCCTTTAAATACTCTAGAGCTGCCCTTCCCCTCGACATCTTTCTAATCCCCCTCTTGCCATGGTGCTTCAACACCGCATCCAAACGAGACAACCTGATGGCGTCCCTAACCTTCCTTGTCGCCATTGTGTCGAGCACATGGCGGCAAGCCTCGTAGTCCTCCTGGGTTGCCCCAGGAAAAAGCTGGTATCTCTCCTGAAATGAAAGGAACACATGACCAAATTCATAAAGCTATAAACACAAAAACCATAAAATAAATGAAATTTGGAATGTTACCCAGAATCGTTGATGACATGATCGGCGATACTTCCTCCCTCATCATCCTCCACGAGCGGGTAGTCGCTCCAATTGAGCGCCGGGCATCGATCATCGCCCTTGCCTACTCGCCCGGGGTAGAGCTGTTTGAGCAGCACTCCTAACATGTGGCCCGGTTCCTGCAGACCCTTGTTGACGCAAACCAAGCCCCTGCACATCAAATTCAAAAAATGTCGCAAACCAAGCCCCTGCCCATCAAATTCAAAACGTATTTGTCAAGTTTGTGGTTAGAAATAAGATACATCGAGGATTCAGCTCCGGAAAAAGTAGTTATCAAATACCTCTCATCGGTGGCAACCTGTACCACTATCCTCTCGCTTGGATTTGCGGGGGCTTTTTGTAATTTATTGCGCCCGCGACCTCTCTTGGAGCTTGAGGACTCAGCTCCTAAGGACGAGGGTGGCTCCCAGTCGTCATCCCCCTCCTCCTCTACCACATCGGCCTGCTGGTCCGAAATACTCCTCCATTCCTCCTCGTAGACCTTCTCCCCTCCCTCGTCCTCATCGGTCTCATCCACCTCAAACTCCTCGTAGCCCTCCAACGCCCCCGTCCACTCGTAGGCCTCGACCCCGCCCTCTCCCTCATCGACGGCCACCACGGACCCCACCTAGGAGTGGGGGCCCACCACCTGGGAGTGGGTTGCCACCACCTCGGGGTCGGTGGCCACCACCTCGTCGTCCTCCCCCAACTGGGAGACGGTGGCCACCACCTCATTGTCCTGGTGCTCTGGTGCACTACGCCTGCCCCCCTTCCCCCCAGACCTTCTGGGCCCTTTTAGCCAATTCTTCAAAGGTCCAGTCATCCTGCAAAAATCAAATTAAATGACATGAATTAGATGTATATGAATGGAATGAAATGAAATAATACAAAATAAATAAATATATTAAATGAAATAAATTAGATGTATATGACATTAAGGCCTTGTTTGTTTTAGATTAAATTAAATTAAATTAAATGAAAATTTGTTATTTTTGTATAAGCCAAATGATGTAATGTTTTGTAGTCAGTTTTAAATAGTTCTTCTTAGTTTGTAAAATATTTTTTTATAATTTTTTGAACTCGTTAAAACGTATTTTGAGGGGGTCACAAATTTGCTACAGTAAAACAGAACTCAATATTTATCTGAAACAAACAAGGCCTAAACCTATAAATTTGAATAGCTTAAAAATCTTCGGCATCCTCTTCGTCATCTTCCTCGTTTTTTTTCTCTTCCTCTTCCTCTTCTTCTTCCTCCTCGTTTTCTTCTTTCTCGATTTCTTCCTCTTCGTCTTCCTCTTACTCTTCCTCTTCAAGCACAGCTAGCAGAATTTCTTCAGGGTGCTGGACATAACAATGCTGCCGCTGGTCCTGCTTTCGGCCAACGTGGTGCTCCACTGGCTGTCCCTCTACCTCCTGCTCCACTAGTTGCCCCTGCTCTTTTAAACAGGGTGGATCAAGACGAGAACATTTACGCCGCCGATAATTCGGATGACTACATGGTAAATGTGCACAATAACCGAGCTCATCGTCAAGTTCGACACAACAAACAAGGTATGGGTAGAAATCTGCATGCTCAAAAGGAAGAAGGTGATGATTATATGATGAAAATGAAATTTACTATGCTGCCTTTTGATGGTAAATATGATCCATATCTTGATTGGGAGTTGACAGTAGATCAAAAGTTTTCTTGCTACGATTTCTCTGAAGGTAGGAGAGTTCAGGCTGCCACAAGTGAATTTACTGGTTTGCATATGTTTGGTGGAAAGAACTTTGTAGAGCCAATCGGAGTGCACCTGCAACTTGGGATGGGTTGAAACGAGTCATGAGGGCTAGATTTGTTCCTACATACTATGCTTGTGATTTATTGAATAAAATGTAGTGCTTTAATCAAGGTGATAAAACTATTGAAGAATATTATCAAGAATTGCAAATTGCCATGTTGCGCTGTGGGATAGAAGAGGATGAAGATGCTAAGATGGCTAGATTTTTGGGTGGGCTTATTCAAGAAATACAAGACATACTTGATTATAAATAATACAATTCTATCAGCTGTTTGTATCATCTTGCTTTGAAAGCAGAAAGGAAAGTGCAGAGTCGAAGATCGACAACGCGAGGTAATTTTGAAGGCTCTTCCACCTCCAAGTCAGTCCACATTCAAACGAATTCGACATCTTCCGCTATGAGACGTACGGCTTCACGTGCTACTCCTGCTGCCTCTACACCACCACAGATCCCGGAGTCAAGTAAACCAGCTACAAAGCAAGCTCTGGCGAAGAGTGCTTCGTCTGTTGCATCTACTGGTCGTACAAGAGAGGTACAATGTTTTCGATGCAAGGGACATGGCCATGTGATGCGAGTGTGTCCAAACCAATGTGCTCTAATAATACGAGAAAATGGTGAGTACTCTAGTGCTAGTGACATTGATGAAAATGAATATGCTCTTGTTGTTACTAACACTGCAGGACAAGAGGAAGTGGTTTGTGATGCTGCCATGACAAAGACATATCAAGCTCTTGTTGTCACACGTGTACTGCATGCACAACCCATACGTGATGAGCAAAATCAGCGCCATATCATCTTCCAAACAAAGTTTGTAGTCAATGAACGAGCGGTGCATGTTATTACCGATGGTGGAAGTTGCAACAAACTTACGAGTGTGGACATGGTCGAGAAGCTTGGCTTGGCCACATGCCCGCTAAAACAACCATATGAAATTGAATGGCTCGATTCTACTGGTAAGCTTAAGGTAACAAAAACCGTTCGAGTGCCTATCTCTATTGGTTCATATCATGATCATGTTGTTTCCGCATCTGGATCTTCATCTACATCTTGATCTCCTGATCATCTTGTACACATATACCCCATATAATCCCAGAGCACAGGACGTAGGGTATTACCTCCGCCATGAGGGCCTGAACCTGTATAAATCCTTGTCTTGTGCTACCATCGAGTTTGGATCTTGCATGCATCGCCCCATATATAATCATTGCCGGCGGTGACCCCCCAGTTAGTCACCTGTCGACACGCGGGTTGGGGGCGACGCGGGGTGCGGCGTGAGGGCGGCGGCGGCTTGGGGGCGGCGCGGCGTCGGGAGTGAGGGCGGCGGCGGTGTGGGGGCTGGGCGGGTAGTTCAAATCGTGAGAGAGAGAGAGAGGAACAAGGCCTTGTTTGTTTCAGCACTTCAACGCACACGCTCTAAACTTTTAAAAATTTGGGCACTTTTATGGTCGGCCCAATAACCGACCACATTAGTTCATGCCGACCACAAAAGTATAGTAATGTGGTCGGCCTAAATTTCGACCGACCACACTGCTCCAGCAATGTCGTCGGCCAATTGAGAGGCCGACCACAAAAGTCCACTTTTGTCGTCGGCCTGAGGGAAGGCCGACCACAAACCCCCCCCCCTCCCCCCGTCCCCCTCGGCCGCTTGCCGGCCACACACGGCCACGTCTCGATCGACACCGTCCTATGTGCTACGTATGGTTCTACGGCATGCCCAACACATCAAAAGCCTATCCACGGGGCTATATCGTCATGACTTACACATTCCGCACATTCTCACTACTGGCCCGGACTTTAGCGTCAACTCATTCCACGGACGTTAAGCTCGAAGTCGAAGAATCCTGTTACGGAAATACAACGCAGGCCAATGAGGACCCGTAAAAGAAATTACAATGTATCGTGGATGCCCCAAAACATCAGATGACAAATAGGACTGTGTCGACCGAGGCGCGGGAGGGCCGAAAATTAGAGCCGGGGGGGCAGGGGTCTTTGTGGCCGGCCTTTGTTCATGCCGACCACAAAAGTATAGTAATGTGGTCGGCCTAAATTTCGACCGACCACACTGCTCCAGCAATGTCGTCGGCCAATTGAGAGGCCGACGACCACATTGCTATGGTATTGTCGTCGGCCTCTCTCTAGGCCGACGACAAAAGAGCGATTTTGTCGTCGGCCTGTGGAAAGGCCGACCACAAAACCCCCGCCCCCTCGGCCGCTTGCCGGCCACACACGGCCTCGACACTGTCTATGTGCCACTTATGGTTCTACGGCATGCCCAACACATCAAAAGCCTATCCACGAGGCTATATCGTCATCACTCGCACGTTCGGCACATTCTCACTACTGGCCTGGACTTTAGCGTCAGCTCATTCCACGGACGTTAAGCTCGAAGCCGAAGAATACTGTAACGGAAATGCAACGCAGGCCAATGAGGACCCGTGAAAGAAATTACAATGTGCCGTGGATGCCCCAAAACATCAGATGACAAATAGGACTGTGTCGACCGAGGTGCAGGAGGGCCAGAAATTAGAGCCAGGGGGCAGGTGGTCTTTGTGGTCGGCCTTTGTTCATGCCGACCACAAAAGTACAGTATTGTGGTCGGCCTGACCATTGGCCGACCACATTGCTCGCTATATCGTCATGACTTGCACATTCGGCACATTCTCACTACAGGCCCGGACTTTAGCGTTAGCTCGTTCCACGGACGTTAAGCTCGAAGTCGAAGGATCCTGTTACGGAAATGCAATGCAGGCCAATGAGGACCCGTGAAAGAAATTACAATGTGTCATGGATGTCCCAAAACATCAGATGAAAAATAGGACTGTGTCGACCGAGGCGTGGGAGGGTCGGAAATTTGAGCCGAGGGGTAGGGGGTCTTTGTGGTCGGCCTTTGTTCATGCCGACCACAAAAGTATAGTAATGTGGTCGGCCGAACTGCTCCAGAATTGTCGTCGGCCTATTGAGAAGCCGACCATAAAAGTCCACTTTTATCGTCGGCCTGAGGGAGGGCCGACCACAAAACCCCCCGCCCCCCTCGGCCGCTTGCCGGCCACACACGGCCGCGCCTCGATCGACACTGTCCTATGTGCTACATATGGTTCTACGGCATGCCCAACACATCAAAAGCCTATCCACGGGGCTATATCGTCATGACTTGCACATTCGGCACATTCTCACTACTTGCCCGGACTTTAGCGTCAGCTCGTTCCACGGACGTTAAGCTCGAAGTCGAAGAATCCTGTTACGGAAATGCAACGCAGGCCAATGAGGACCCGTGAAAGGAATTACAATGTGTCGGGGATGCCCCAAAACATCAGATAACAAATAGGACTGTGTCGACCGAGGCGCGGGAGGGCCGGAAATTAGAGCCGGGGGAGGGGGGGCAGGGGGTCTTTGTGGTCGGCCTTTGTTCATGCCGACCATAAAAATATAGTAATGTGGTCGGCCTGACTTCGGCCAACCACACTGCTCCGGCAATGTCGTCGGCCTATATTTTGGCCGACCCACAAAAGTCCACTTTTGTCGTTGGCCTAAGAAAAGGCCGACGACATTAATAGGGCCATCTCAGACGTCTGCCTTGTGGGCCCTCCTTGACGTGGTTTCGTTAGTCCGTTAAGATGTCGTGAGCTGGGTGCCTCTATGTCGACGGCATAATTTGTACTGCCGACATAGTTTAGATGAGGGGGTCAAAATTTCAAATTTGCATGAAGGCGGGAGAGTTGGCGTGACTATTGTGGTCGTCCTTTTTTTCGCCGACCACATTGGTGATTAATGTCGTCGGCCTCGCTTTTGGCCGTCGACATAGAGCGAAAAACATTAGCGTCGGCATTTTGGTCGACCACAAAAGATTTTTGGCCGACCACAAAAGTTTTGTTTTCTGTAGTGGTTGTTGTGGTTAAGGACGACGTGAAAGCTTCGGTTGTGGGCCCCAATCGACCCGACAATGACGTTCCACAACATCGAGCTTTGGGTTGGAGGCAGGCCATCGGTTCCTAGTTGCTAGAGTGGGCCAAGGTATAGATGTTTTGAGATGGGAAACGGGGTTGGATCTACTTTGTTTAGGTGTTTTGTTCGAGGTGTTTTGTATTTTCTCCGTTCAGTGCTATATTTTTATCTGTAAATATATATATTCCTAATTAATGTTGAATAGTGTAAAAGTACATAATATAGAGTTATGCTAGGAGGAGTAGACAATCATGCTAGAGTTATAGGTTTAACACGATGATTTGGTAATGCAGCTGACGAAGCTGACGTACCGGCACGCTAGCCATAGAGTATGCTATTAGATAATTTGTACATGTTGTCAACGAGTTTTTTCCGTTTATTTATTTGTGTGATTATCATAAGAAAAGGATAATTTTGTAACTATACGTATAACGAGGTTTTCAGAATTACAAATAACCGACAAAATTATGAAGGAATTAAGTTTTCTCAGAAACATTAGATTTGGTTCCTAAAGATACGAGAGGAGTGTTTTATTTCCTTGCGGCACTGACTTTTATTAATTAACTAAATACTTGCATCAGCATATCACACAAGATGTGGATCATGAGAGAAGTGATCTCTCTTGCGTATGTATGTAAAGCTCGCAATCCATCACATGTCATCAAATCCTTGCATGCCATTTGATGCACGGGCACGCCAGTCCAAATTCGACCTCGCACTGGCTGCACTGACAAATATGGGAACCATTTTGTTTTTGCGAGAGCGGTTTTTACAAAAAGAAAATTTTGTCTAAATTTAAATTTCAAAATGTGAGTTATGTCTTCTTAGCTGTTCTGAACGGAGGGTTATTGTCAGTCCTCACTTTTATACTTACCAGAGAGCCGCTGATCACATGCACTGGACCCTGGATAAGTACTTTAGTGTGTGCAATACATAGCCGAGTATCATACAGACATACATTTCATTATTCGGAGTATTACATACCTACCTGCATGACGCAGGCTTAATATTAAATAAGCCAAGAGACCATACAACTGTTATAGGAAAATCATCAGAGTCAGCAAAACATATGTATAAAATCATCTGAAAATCCTCCAACGGCTATCCATTTTTGCAGGCGACTGGAGCAAACCCTAAACCGCATCATTACCATCGCAGCCCGGGTCATCTTCTATGTGACACTCGAACAAATCCTTCTGCTTAACTTCCATCTAAAAGAGTGGGGGTATGCGAGGTCAGCAAACGCAGGCTACTTAACACTCCCCCTTAATGCACTTAATGATAGGAGGCTCTGATCGGGGGAATAGGATATTTTATTTGCGTAAAGGCAGCTTTTAAGATGAGTTTAAATTCCCCTATCTAGCATCAAGTATTAATGTTCCTTTAATCAACAAGGAGTTGAACACCATAACAAAACACAACCAAGACAACAACCAACAGACCTCGTCAACTAACCTTAAGATGACCAACCCAAACTCAACAGACATATCTGACCTTGACCTCGACCAAACCAAACTTCATGTTGCCCCAATCCATAACCCGCCATCCTTCCGGGATTGGCAATCCCGTTGTGGACCACACTTGCCATGGCATACCCGCCTCGGCCAAGGAGGGTTGCCAGCCCACTCTAGCCTAGCGTCACCTTGGGGAAGTGTGGCCTCCATCACCAGCAGTGACAACCAATGCCGTTCCTTGTCGAGAGTGGTCCCAGAGGGCCTTCGCAGAGTGCTCGCAACTGGCGATCCGAAATCCGTACTCCGCGCGATGGCCACGCGTTGTGTTGGAACCATCCTCCAAATAGCAACGATAACCCGCTACGCGTGTTCTTCCGCGTTCCTCTAGATCCACCTTAACTCTTGGGGTCTACCGCCAAGAACCAGATGACACAGATAAACACCAAGATGTGGGAAAATTATGATGAATGACATGCAATCGCTTCGACACACTTAATAACGAGTCCACGTAGGCTATCTTAGCATCTTTTCGGTATTCCTACTAAGTAAGATAATTCCATGAGTATCTATAAGAAGATAAACTTTATAGAGGGCTCACAGGTGCGGTATGCATGAAATGCTTCGGACTAAAATGTGTCGTATTTCCAATTAAGTTCCCTTACCGAGATTTAATCTTAAGTTTGAAAAATAGGCGCACACGTTATATTTTGGATTCAAGTGAGAGCTATGATAATCCAATGTACCTGGGTTATTTTCGATCATTATTTAGGATGCCCAACTTAGATAATTAGGGAGGCTTCGTTGAACTAGACTAGATATAGCTCGATCACGTGCGATAGACTGGTTGGTAAGTAATGTGTGGGCATTTATATAACTAAGTTGGCTTGTAAACGACATAGTGTCCAATTTGTAATTATTAGGTCAAAGACAGTCTCTCTACTCTTCCTCTCATAGATGACCCCCCTTTTCTAGTATTTAGCGTATCGATAGATTTCTTATTTATATAGGAAACTTATTCGGATTATATTACATACGCTTGTTATTAGCCTTCTTATTAATTGTCATGAATTCTTACAGGACAGTGTATATCGTACCTTAGCTATGATCTTATCGATGGAGAATCGTTCCTAGCTACTAATGAATTCTAGGTGTATGATATTTTATATACTTGACAACTACCCTATGGGTTTTATCAATTTTTAAAGACAGACATTCACTTCAGAGATCTACCTCGTATATTCCTTAGGTCCAAGTGTTTATTCTGAGTCCGAAAGGTTATTTCTTGTCTAAAGACGTTCCCTTGAGTTTTTAATAAACCACACACAATCTTAATTAATGGGGCTCTTGTCTAGTACAAGTATACCAGGTAATATTTTACCTTTCTAGGTTTTCTAACATTTCCTTTGGGTCTATAAGAGTGTATTATATTTTATATAATTTTCCTACACTTTTCCCAACTAAGTTCTAGTTTTTGTTAACAATCAAATCATTTTGATTGCTTTCTATATAGAAAAATATTGCGTAAGTTCACTAATTACTTACCCAGAGGAAACATACGAACGGTGCTTAGGTTAATAATATTATAATGTCTCTAATATCCTTTAGTATTAATTATTAACTTTTCTAGGAATTTAGGAGGTGTCTAAAGATTCTTAATCAATTATGAAACTTTATTGTAAAATAAGAAAAGTTGTAATTGGGCTTAATACGATTTTATTATTCCATATTCTTAATACACTATTTGTCATGGTATTTCTCCTATGTAATAACCCCCTGCTGTATTGGTGTATTTAGGGTTATACGGACGACATACTATGACGACACTTCGTCGGATTAATTTCCTACAAAATAAATTGAACTGGTGATGGCCGTTTCTAACTTCCTCTAATTATACGGTATTATCCAGGCCCTATGGTAATTTATTATAATTTTTTAGGGTCAGCACCTATTTTTTATTAATAAAGAAATCATTAATCCTTTTATCGTGCTTTGCCTAATTATTCTTTTAATAACTTATTTGGGCAAGAATTACCCCTTTCATAATTTTTCTCTAGTTATTAGGATACTTATATACCTTGTGCTATTTTATCAAGATTTTATGAAGTCAGATACCCTATTTTATTAATACAGATTTCATTTAGCCCCTTATTGGGATTTTCTAAAATAAGAGGAATGCACATCCCGAATTAATGGGGACTCAACGGAAGCAGGGTAATGGGGACTCAACGGAAGCAGGGTAAGCGTGACGGTTGAACGGCATGGCGCGGCTAAGCAGGCTACAGTGCCTGGGCTACGGGTGTAGCCTTTTTGACTTTAGATCCCTGTGATGATGAGAGGCGGCAGGAGAACGTGTGTGCGATTTGGCGGTTAAGGATCGACAGTCGCCGGCGTTGGTCCATCGGTCTGCGGCTATGGACCAGTTTTCTGACGAGGCATGCGGCGGGACGGGGCGGTGCTAGCGGACCCATGCTCGACACGGCGTAAGTATATCCGAAACATATAAAACCCAGTTAATCCTGCAGTAAAAGAGGCTATTATTCCAAAAAAGGGTGAATACAACCAACTATTACTAAGAATTTCATCTTTGGACCAGAAGCAAGCAAGAGGTGGAATGCCACAAAGAGAAAGCGTACTCCATAAAAAAGTGGTTCTTGTAATTGGAACGTATTTTCTTAAACCACCCATAAGAACCATATTTTGACTTTTATCTGGTGAATATCCAACAAGAGGTTCCATTGAATGAATAAGGGATCCGGATCCCAAGAACAATAAAGCTTTCGAATAAGCATGAGTGATCAAATGGAATAAAGCGGCTTGGTAAGAACCTATGCCTAGAGCTAACATCATATAACCCAATTGAGACATTGTAGAATAGGCTAAGCTTCTTTTAATATCTATCTGAGCAAGAGCTAAAGTGGCTCCTAAGAAGAGTGTTATTGTGCCTACTAAAGAAACAAAACTCATTATTAAAGGTAGGTGTATGAAAAGAGGAAAAAGTCGAGCTAGAAGAAAAATCCCCGCAGCAACCATAGTTGCTGCGTGTATAAGAGCCGAGATGGGAGTGGGTCCTTCCATAGCATCGGGTAACCATACGTGAAGAGGGAATTGTGCGGATTTCGCAACTGCACCAAGGAATAATAAAAAAGTGCATAAAGTTGTAAGTAAAGAATTAATCCCATTGTTAGGAATCCAGTTATTAGCTATTTTAAACAAATCCCGAAACTCTAAACTACCTGTTATCCAAAAAAAACCTAAAATTCCTAATAACAGACCAAAATCCCCTACACGATTTGTTACAAAAGCTTTTTGACAAGCACTCGCTGCAATTGGCCGTGTAAACCAAAAGCCTATCAATAAATAGGAACACATTCCCACAAGTTCCCAAAAAAAATAAATTTGTATCAAATTGGAACTAGTAACCAATCCCAACATGGAAGTATTGAAAAAACTTATATAAACAAAAAATCTCAAATATCCTTCATCGTGAGACATATAGCCGTCACTATAAATAAGAACGAGGATTCCTACAGTAGTAATTAGTATTAACATAATAGAAGTAAGCGGGTCGATCAAATATCCAAATTCTAAGGAAAAATCATTATTGACGGTCCAAGACCATAGATATTGATAGATAGAACTCCCGTTTATTTGTTGAATAGATAGATAAACAGAGAATACCATAGTTATACTTAAGAATAAAACACAAGGAAAAGCCCATATGCGACGAAGGTTTTTTGTCGCTGTCGGAATAAGAATAAGTCCAAACCCCATTGACATAATAACAGGAAGTGGGAGAAGAGGGATTACCCATGCATATTGATATGTATGTTCCATAAGAAAAGAAATTGAAATTTTTACTTCAATTTTTCTATAAAATAAAATTGTTTCCGATTCACCAAACCAATTCTTCTCCCTTTCTGAAAGAATAAAAAAAAGATTAAATCATTTTACTTTCTATTCGTTTTTCTATTTCTTTCGATTAAAATGAAGATGAAGCAACTCTTATGTTTTGTAACTGATTGATTGAATTCCAATGAAACCCTATGTTTATAGGAAATTTGCGAATATTCCTCACTTCATATAGAACTGAAATCCTAATGACCAGAATTACCTAAGTTTTGGAGTGTCTTGTTTAAGAGACTCACTTTTTTTGTTTTGAATGGAATTCCATTATGGAATACCATTCTGAACTTAATTAACTATTTGATATTTGCATTTTCCCTTCCTTTTATCCCCCTGTCTTGGGACTAGACCTTCGTACCATATACCTATATATTGATTTAAATATATTGATTTAAATGGAAAACCTGTGTATATTGTATATATTCTATATTATTAAAACAAAATTGCAGTTCAGTATCTAAGTATAAAAACTAAGAAAAAGCAGAAGGAAGGATTAATTTGCAACAATAGATGTCTTTCACATAGAACTAGAAAAAAGTAATCTCCTTTTTAAATGGCAGTCCCAAAAAAACGTACTTCGATGTCAAAAAAGCGTATTCGTAAAAATCTTTGGAAGAAAAAGACTTATTTTTCCATAGTACAATCTTATTCTTTAGCAAAATCAAGATCATTTTCCAGCGGCAGCGAGCATCCAAAACCAAAGGGTTTTTCTGGGCAACAAACAAACTAATAATCTGGTTTTGGAATAATCTGAATTGACCTATCCTAAAGAAATTCCAATTATTTAATATGAATAATTTGAATTAATTAATAAATGTACTTTTATATGTCGAATTGCTCGGTACAATATTCTTAGAACTAACCCCTCTGATATATAGAACAAAGGCTTTTGTTATACTGTGTGCTAAGTATTCTTTTCCTATCAACGAACTTTTCATAATAGAATTCCCGTAATAAAATATGAGGATTCTGTTATGAAAAGTAGAGTATTCTTAAGAGTATTCTTACAATAGGACTTACAACTTCTACCTATCTTATCCAAAATCCATAAATAAATGGGTTTAGGCTTGGTAAATCATATTAATAAGAGCATAAAGGCTTTCATTCTAGAAATTTCGCTAAAATCCAAATTTTTTTGGATTTAATGATGAAATTGTAGAAATTCTAATGGATAGATAGAAAAGGCTTTTTGGATTTTGTCCATTGCATTGAAAGCTTTTTTGAAATTTCATTTCAACGAGAAACTTATTAGAAAAAAATTAGCTCTATAATTGCAACTGAGAAAAAAAGTTGGAACTCTTTCAAGCTTTGTTTCTGTTTCTATTCGACAAAGCAAGAGTTTTTTGTTAAAAAAATACGCAATGATACTACTAAACGAAGTCTATTTTAATGAAGATTCTAATGTTCCTAAATTCTATGGACTCTCCCAATCTCGACGATTTGTCAGAAAATAACTATTATTCTTTTAAGTTCCCTATTATTTCAAATTAGCCGCCATGGTGAAATTGGTAGACACACTGCTCTTTGGAAGCAGTGCTCAAGCATCTCGATTCGAGTCCGAGTGGCGGCATTCTCGAAAAAGAATACAATAGATTAGAAAATGGATTCACTTCGAAATTTCCAATTTTTTTTGTAATAGGACCTTTTCCTTATGCTATTTGTAACTTTAGAACATATACTAACTCCGCTCTTTTGCTCCGCACTGGCAGTGGCCAGCCACTCTTTTGCTCCGCACCTACTAGTTTTGTAAGCAACTGTAGCCAGCACAAAAACAACTACTTGTTGACCTTGCCCATGCTTGAATGCCTGTCTGTGCTACTTTCCCTAGCTAGCTATCCGGATTCCTATTCCATTTATTACGAAAATCCCTATGACTCTTAATCACAAGCCTATATAGCTATTCATTCCCTACCAATACTCAAAGAAAGCTTCCCCGGGTTCCTTAGCCTTTGCTTTATCAACTATTATTGGTGGCTGGTCTCGGACACGACGGGAGCTAGGCGATGGGCGCACCGCGCAGCAAGACACGACGCGGCGAAAAACAGAGCAGAGCATCCGAGGAGGCGCGCGAGAGCAAGAGAGAGAAAGAACGCGTGGGAGAGGAGAGAGTACGCGAGGGATTTTTAAATCAAGTCCCAAAATTTTTTAAAATTTTCCCAAAAAATTGAATTTGCCCAAAATTGGGTGTTACAGTTATGAAAACACACTACTACACAACTTCTCATTCCTGCCTCCTTATCACTGGTGGTTTGGCTAGAATCGCATGCCATGCAGCTTGCCCCCATTTCCCTTCGTGTCAGAGATCGGCAAGACCGCCAGTGATAACTAGGGCCTATGAACCGCTATCGAGAATATCCTATTACTGGCGGCTGTATAAACCAACCTCCATTGATAATATTACTGACGGTTCGAATAACGTCTCGTCGGGACTGTGGATTAGCACTAACGGTTCGTATACCGATCGCGCGCCAATGATATCCATGCATTCAATTATTGGATCGATAGCCAGGACCGCGAGCTGATTTGTCGTAGCATGTTGCGCACAATTTCTCATGCAAAACGCGCACTGACACTTTTCCTCACACATAAATCTCATACTAGCTCTTTGTCACTCTTATTCCTTACTCTTTCTTTCTTAAATTATTTCCTAGCTCTCCCATTTATGACACTCGGCGGGTTGCGTGAACCATAACTCCACATTTGGTTGTTTTCCTAAGAATTGAGAAATATTATGTTTGCTTTGAGCACAGATAGAATGAATCTATTTGGTAACATGAGTACTTCACATAGCACTTGGCTTGTTGTACTATCGGTACTCAACATTTTGGCTTGGTTGTGTAATAAGCGAAAGTACGAGATGTTGTCGATCTTCATATCAGGACCAAATCTACCTGCATGTCAATGATATCGACATGTACCTCGAGCCTTTTGTTGATGATCTTAAGAAACTTTGGTCTGAAGGCGTTGAGGTTTGGGATCAGTATAGGGAAGAATACTTTACCTTGCATGTTATGTTGTACGTTACCATTAATGATCTACCAGCATATCGTAACTTGTGTGACTAGAGAAAAAGAAAGGTAAAGATTGCCCTCATTACTTAGATGACACGTACAATTTGAGGTTAAACAAGTTAAAGAAAACAATGTATATGTGTTATCGGCGTTTTCATCGAAAGAAACACCCACACTGAAACATGGACAGCCTGTTGGATGGCACAAGGGAGAAAGCGATAATTCCAAGACATGTTAGGGGGGAACATGACTGCAATGAAGTTATTGTCCTTCACCCGCTTTCGACCAAAATAGTAGGGTTCTGCACTTCTTTCCATATAGGGCTTTGAAAGGAGACATTTGAAGGCTTGCATGGTAGCTGTTGTTGTAAGCAAACTCGGCATAGGGTAACCACTAACCACTTATCCCAATCTACTGAGAATTCTATGGTGCATGCTCTAAGGATATCCACCAAGGTTTGAATTGTTCTCTCTGTCTGCCCATCGGTCTGTGGGTGATAGGCGGAACTGAAAGTTAAAAGGGTTCCCATGGCGGTGTGTAATTATTCTCAGAATTTGGAGGTGAACTGTGGTCCTCGATTCGATAGAATTCTCTTGGGTACACAATGAAGACACACAATTTTGTTGTTGAACAGCTCTACTAATTTTGGGCCTTTATAAGTGGTCTTGATGGGTATAAAATAAGCTACTTTAGTCAATCAGTCGATTACTACCCTTATTGAGTCGAAACCACTTCTGGATCGGGATAATCCCACAATGAAATCCATCAAGTTTCCTCCCACTTCCATTCGAGCACCTTTATTGGCTAAAGCAACCCGGCTGGTCGTTGATGCTCTGCCTTGACCAGATTGCACACGTGGCATCGGGCTTCATTCTAGGCCACCAAAACATCGACTTCAAATCCTGATAAATTTGGTGCTCCCGGGGTGCATAGCGAAAGGTGACTCATGTCCTTTGCTTAGTGTCTTCTCCTTTAGGATCAGATCATGGGGCAGAAATAGTCGTTGCCCCATCCAGAATATTTCATTCTCATCCTTGCGAAGTCCCAATTGTTTTCCCCTTGCTAGCAGCTGGTCCAAGCGCTTGATGCTAGCATGCATGTTCCCTTTGCTTACCCTTTATCCGATCCAATAAATCCGGTTGCACTGCTATGCTATTCAAACATCCCGGAAGGTTCAAGTTCAGTTTTAGGCCCCACATTTCTTTAGCCATAGGTTCAGGGATACTTCTATCCAGGAATCAATAGAATTCTCGGGGAACCCCGTGTGCCACGCTTGAGCTGACAGGGTGAGTGTGATTGGCCAGTAATTCACCATCGCTGTTTGATCTCCACCGGCAGCCTTAACAGCTAGAACGTAGACCTATAGCCATGCTTCTGGATCTCTTTCTTCGTCAAACTTGGTGATGCCCTTGGGATTAAAACCTTCAGGCAAAACCACGCGGCGAAGCCGGGTAGTAAACACGTAGATCTCGTCAATGGACCAATCATCGTAGCATGCAGGAGATCATCGTGGCGACCTAACTCGGCGATAGTCACGATCGCTCCAATCACCTTGACGGTACCTGCGCCGATCATCAGGGTGGATGCTGAAATGTTCATAGTCATCATCTCGGCATCGTTGCTCATCATCTTCTAGCTCTCTCCGCTTGGCGTTGAGGTCTTTGCGCAGATCACGGCTAAGACCACCACGGGCATCCCCATGGTGGTGGGATTCGCGCAGAGTACGTTCAACCCGATTGGTGGCCGTTCGGTTGTTGGTCCGAGTGCCCGAGTGTGCCTTTTGCCCCGGATCTTGCTGGTTGTGTTGAATTGCTGCTGCCATCACCATGGCCTTAATCTGGGCCACGATCAGCGTTGCGGTGTTATCGGCTGGGATCATCGATCTCAAGTTGTCGAAGAGTGTATTGGAAGCGATGATGTTTTATTCTGGTGTGTATATTGGAAGCGACGATGTTTTGTTCTGGTGTATGGAAGACAACCTAGTCCCCCATCTTGGTTTGCATGATGTCTTCGTTGACGTTTCAGGCCCTAGCTCGGAGGGACCCAGTGCGATCATCACGGCAAAGACGATTTGCGTCTGCCGCTTCTTCGTTCCGGTGGCGCTGGAACTCGGTCCTTTGGTCTTCAAACACATAGACCACAAAAATTAGGACAGCTTCCCGTGCTACTTTCCGACTCGGTTTTCGAGTGGGAGAAACGGAGAGTAGGGGCGTCCTGGATGTCAGATCCATGCAGGTCACTGGCAATGACGCCTACAATCCGAAATTCACATTCGGTTGGGTGCTCCTTGTATCCGGACTAAAAATTGAGCCCCCAGCACATCACCTACTGGTATGTGGCAGCGGAGTACCTCAATCCAAATGGGAGCCTAAGGGAAGGGACGTAAAAATCATCAATACCAAAGGAAGCTTTAGGGCTGGTCACTGATTAAGCCCTCGCCGGTTCAGATCTGGTCCGATGCGGTAGGGGAAATCTTGTCGGAGTGGTTGATGGAGTTAGTGCCAGATCGGATCTGGCATTGATCTGACAGAGAGAGCTCGCCGAATTCATTGGTGATGACGTTCAGACTCCCGAAGCGGAAAGCTTGGCCGGCGGCGAACATGGCTCCAATTCCATTGGTCATTGCCATCGAGCTAAACGAAATTGATCTTGAAGCTCCCCTACCTAGCGCGCCAACTGTCGACATTTGTTTAACCGTGGGGTGTCACCGGCAATGATTTATATGGGGTTATACGCTGGATCTCAAACTCGATGGTAACATGGGATAAGGGGTTATACAGATTCAGACCCTCGCGGAGGAGGTAATACCCTAGTCCTGTTATTGGGATTATGATCTCGCGTATCGCATTGTATATTGGAATGTGGGATGCAGATGTCAATGTACGAACCAGGGTCCCTTGCCCACCCTATATAGTGGGGAGGGGGGCGAGGGTTACAAGGTAGAGTCCTGATCGGTCACTAGATAGAATTCCTATTTCTATCCTACCTTCCCGAGCGTGTAGTTACCCGGGATTACAATCACACCTTCACTTATTTGAGATAGGCTTGTATATGTGTCCTTCCTTGCCGTGCAAGGCAAGGCATGGTCTGGGCTATGCGTATTGATGTATGGCTGGCTCGACCCACCCCCTGTCAGGTGATCTTCACGGCCCATATTGGATACCCGAGATCCATGTACTCTACATGGGGGTCTCGGTCCCACGAAAGTTATGGGACCATCCACTGCTCGACGAGGATCCCCCAACGGTGCCAGCCGGTGCAAGTCAGCGCAGGCTCCTCACGGTCAGGTGTCTCGAAGGGTCCATCCCTCAAATCGACACTGTACAAGTAGGGTATGGTCTGGAGAGCCAAACTGGCGGTGTCGCTAATCGCATACTCCACATGGTCCCTCAAGACAGAAGTTCGGAAGGCGTGTGCCACCACATCCTCCACATAGTAGATGCAAACTTCGGCCAGATAGGCCGAACGTGGCAGTGCCTCCATGGTCCTCCAGATGTATCGAGGTGGTCCGTCGAAGGTTAAGTACTTCGTCATCCTCCTCAGGGCAGTTGGGTACTCACTTGTAGGTCCATCAGGGTATCCTCTTCTGACATCTATAAAAAATTCGAAAACTAGTTGAAGGGAAAAATTGGAATGTTAGAATTAAGAACTTGCGAAATAAAATTTGTAATTGCATAAAATATGCTAAGTTCTTATCTAGCGACCAATAGGTCCTACAGTCGTATGCTCTACACCATAAGAAATGATTTCTGTGTCGGCGGCCGAATTTAGCAATGTCGGTGGCCACTCAGCCGACGACAAGCTGTTTCGGCGGCCAACATCAGGGCCGACGACATACAAAGCATCAGGCCATCTGTGTCGGCGGCCAAAGGGAGGCCGACGACACTGACTGCCCTGCCGAGAGCGCGGTTTCGCATTTTTGAATTTCCCTTCCAGCCAAATGAGTTTTGTCCGCGGCCAAATTAGCTGTATCGACAGCTCCACCCTGACGACAGTCTGTGTCGTCGGCCTAAACCTGGCCGACGACAAAGATTGGTTGGCGAGGGAGGCGGCCTGCAGCGTGTAGGGGGCTGTGTCGGCGGCATTATCTCAGCCGACGTCATAGGAAGGCAGCAAGCCAAGGCCAGGCCAGGCCAAGTCGGCGGTAGCAGGGGTCAGGGGGAAGGTTTTTTTCGTCGGCCTTGATAAGACCGACGTCAGTATTTTGGTCTATGACGTCGGCCAAGCCTTTACCGACGTCATTATATTGTTCTATGACGTCGGTTTCACCTCGGCCGACGACATAACCCCTCCCCCCCCTTCCACGGCCAGTCGATATTTTTCCCGATATTTTTCCGAGCTCAAGATCGACCCCTCCGCCCTAAACCTCGTAGGGTCTCTCTAGGATTCTAAAGGGTACGCGATGCAACAAAGATCTAGCTTTTAATAATTCGAAATATGACCAAACTTTTTATTTAAAAACTTGTACGGAGGGGTAATTATTCGGCGAGAGAGAATTACCAGCGTTGGGGGGAGTGTTTGAGTCGGCGGCAATATTGCAACCGACGTCATAGCGAGAGGCTTTGTCGTCGGCTACCGCAAGGCCGACGTGAAAGCTTTTGTCTGTGACGTCGGCCTAGGCTTTACCGACGACACAGACCCCCCTTCCCGCCACGACCGGTCTATATGTTTCCAAGCCCACGACCCCTCCGCCTCAAACGTCGTTGGGTCTCTCTATGGTTTTGACGGGTACGTAACGCAACAAAGATCATACCGCGCTTGTCGTTGAACCGAGATAACTCCAAGCTAGGTTCGTGTTCATATACGGAACTCCGACGTATACGGTTGGTAGTAGTGTATGTGAATGGCACGGCGATCGAACGATATGACGTGCACTTGTCGATGGAACGCACGCAGATCATCGAATGATGAGAGGGGAGGAGCGTGTAGTGAGAGATAGGTTTTAATAATTGCATATTTGACCAAACTTTATATTTGAAAACTTGTATGGAGGGGTAATTATACGGCGAGAGAGAACCGACGTTGGGGGGGAGGGGTTATCTCGGCGGGAGTATGCTGCCGCCGTCATATGTGTTGTCTTTGACGTCGGGACTGCACTGGCCGACGTCAAAGGGTGTGGGGAGGGGGAGAGGCGAGCTATGGGGAGCAAGCTTTGACGTCGGGAAGCCCCTGGCCGACGTCAAAGGTTGTGGGGGGAGAAACGAGCTGTGGGACGAAGCTTTGACGTCGGGACGCCCCTGGCCGACGTCAAAGGTTGTGGGGGAGAAACGAGCTGTGGGAGGAAGCTTTAATGTCGGGACGCCCCTGGCCGACGTCAAAGGTTGTGGGGGGAGAAACGAGCTGTGGGAGGAAGCTTTGACGTCGGGTTTGTCCGGCCGAGGACAAAAAGTGACTCTATGACGTCGGGACTTCTGTGGCCGACGTCAAAGGGTGTGGGGAGGGTGAGAGGCGAGCTTTGGGGAGGAATCTTTGACGTCGGGACTCCTCTGGCCGACGTCAAAGGGTGTGGGGGAGAAACGAGCTTACGCGTCGGCCAATAGAATTTATGACGTCGGGATTCGATTGGCCGACGTCAAAGCTTACGCGGCAGAAGCATTGACGACGGTTTATCACTGGCCGACGTCATAGCTTGGCAAGGACCCCCAATAATTGCTAAGTCCCCCTGCGCTAGCGTCCCGTGCTCAATTTGCCCTGCGCGCGCCGTGCTGCTCCGCCTCGCCGCCTGCCTTCCCCGCCGCCGTGCCCCGCCGCCTGCGCCGCCGCCGTGCCCAGCGCCTCGCCGCCTCGCCCATCGCCTGCCCCGCCT
>SPJY01031229.1:84828-96813 GCA_005191435.1 Raddia distichophylla
CCCGCCCACAGCTACCGGCAGAGATCCCTGGGATACACTTCACTCCACACGCGGATTCTCCTGGGGTAATACTCCTTTTTTAGACTTTGACAATTTACGCTCGTATTGAAAATTTGTGTTGTTCTCTAATCTTGTAGGTCTCCGGATCAGCCGCGCCGGCGATGTATGCTGCGCAGGGGGGCGATTCCAGTGCCACACGGTCGGCTGGTGATGAGGTTGCTGAGAGAATGGCAGAAAGTTTCTTCGCGTTCAATCCTTCCACCTACGATGGTTCGCATAACCATTAGTTTCAGTTTTCACTCCTATATGTATCAAACTCAGTCCTACGTGTACTTTGCACTATTCTATACTTTTCGAACCATATCGTCATAATTCTGCTAATTTGTGATGTATTTTGGACTCTATGGACCTTTTGGGATGTAATTGGACAATCTGAACTCTTATCGGTGATTTGTTTGTTTATAAATGGTGTGAATGTGTATGTGCTCGAAATTGTGGTGTCGAGCAGCTGATTATGTGCGGATATTGTGAGAATTTTTGTGAATTGCAATTCTGCTATGAAATATGAATATTTGCAGGTTGAAATTGGGTTTTCATATGTATTTCCTGAAATTTTTTTGCAGATACAATGGTACTGACGTCGGCTTAGGCCATGCCGACGTCATTGCTGGTGACCAGGGTGTCATGGAAGGAGGGCAGTTTTGTCGTCGGGGCATCCCTGGCCGACGTCACAGGTGGTCAGGGGAGGAAGGGGACTGGAGGGTAGTCACGTCGGTAGAACTCCAGCCGACGTCACTGAGGTGGATACTGTGTCGGCGGCCGTTGATAGCCGACGTCAAAGAGGAGGGCCAAGGGTAGGGGTAGGGAGGAGATGGGAAGGCAGTGACGTCGGCAACCCCTCTAGCCGACGTCACTGCCCTGGAGGCTGTGTCAGCGGGATGTTCTGGCCGACGTCAAAGAGGTGGTAGGGGGCGCGAGGGAGGGGAGGGCATTGACGTCGGTGACCTTTTGGGCCGACGTCACTGATGCGGATGCGGTGTCGGTGGCCTGTTCTGGCCGACGTCAAAGATGTAGCAGGGGGAGCGAGGGAGGGGAGGGCAGTGACGTCGGTGTTGTGGTGGGCCGACGTCACTGATGGGGATGCATTGTCGGCGGCCTATTATTAGCCCACGTCAAATAGGAGGGGCTGGGGGCCAGGGGGCAGGGAGGGGGAAGGGAGAAATGACGTCGGGATAATTGTTGGCCGCCGACAAAAGTGAGCAGTGTCGTCCAAGCAGTGTCGGCGGACTTCTGTCGTCGGCCAGCCGCCGACATATACCTTTGACGTTGGTTTTTTGGACCAATGACGTCGGTTTTGGCCGCCGACACTGAGTTTGATTCCTGTAGTGCGCTAATACCAGCTCTGTAGTCATGCTCACTTCCTTGGCTTACCTTCCAAGGCAAGGAGCCGACCATGCACTAGTCCCTTAATCAGTACACTAGTGCCGGTTACATAGCTGGGTCATCTCATACATCGACATATTTAGGCCCTATTCTGTTGAGTTGATCTGAACGATTGAACAGCTGAACGGCTGAAATAACTGAACTTCGAGAGCTTCTCAAGGTAATCTCGAGATTCGGATCCATTTCGTTTGAATTGCTTTTTAAAGCGTTAGGGCCCACCTTCAAACAGCAAAAAAATAGACTCAAAAAACTCAAAGCACATGTTTTTTCAAAACGTAAATAAGTCGTTAAATTATTAAGTCGTTAATTTGTTAAGCTGAAAAGAACTGGGCCTCATTATTACAGTTCGACAATCAAACAGCCATAGGCCTTAGTTACAATCAAAGTTCAAGCGGAAGAAATAAAGTTTCACAAGAGGAAAGATAACGATAACATATACTTCATCAGTCATGTAATCCACACGACTGGGGGCAACCTAGACACCCCATAACTAGTCTACTCGTCATCCTGGTATTGTGGATCACCATCCTCATGGCACTCATACGGATCCGCACCATCATCCATTGGCTCTTTCTCTAAGAGGGAGAAAATGCGAGGGTTAGTGAGTTGTCCTCACTTGCACTGGCTAGTTAGCAACCATCTATTAATGCTTAAGGTTTTCAAAGGAGGGCTGAGAGGTTCATTTATTTGTGAACAGCCTCATTTAGGAAAGAAGACCAAGACCTAAGCCTTTTATTCGAAACAAAGAGAGTCCTATTACCATAAGTATTTCTCAGTATTAATCCACTCCATGGTAGTTTCTGCACTCTACCAAACCAAACCCATCCTATGACAGTTTCAGGCCAATTGCCAACCATCTTCTTACCCCACCATCATGTTCCTGGATTGATGATCCCGTTGTGGACCAAGTACCCCCGGGTTGTCCGCGCGAGCTAGGTCTAGATGATCGCAATGACTGTGCCAGGTCGCATGTTCCTCAAGTGGAGAGCTCTATAGGGACCACAGTGCCATCCATAAGATCAACCTGCACTACTGCACGATGGCCACATGTTGAATCGGGGACCCCGTATCCGCAGACTTAGGGGCAGAGCACATCATTACGCGCAAGACTCCACAGAGCACTCCGTGTCCACAGCGGTCAAGCCTCATCTCACCGTATCTTTGTATTTAGGGCCTCACCCCATGCTTCCTTACTTGGCTATGGCACCCACTGTGTGTTGACAAACGATGTGGCGGGACCCCGCATCCGCACACTTTGGCAGAGCGCATCATTACGCACAAGCCTCCACAGAGCACTCCGCGTCCCTCTTGTTGCACTATATACGTGATGCCCACAGATACTTATCAAAAGCGAAGACTCGGTCTACATCTCATTTCCCAACCATAACCAAACCATTCCATCACAAACACATTGGCATGCCAGGTCCCATGTCCATCATAATCAGTTACCAATATGTGACGGTGAATCTCGATTCACCGTTCTAGGGTTCATGACCTATGTCATCAAAATTGGGGACACAAGCGTTGCTAAGCAAGTTTTACCCAGACTTAGAAGTCTAAACCAATTTAATTTGTTTTTGAAACCAAGGTTGTCAATGGAACGTGATTATCAAGGAAATCACTAAGTGATTCAATGATAATTGATATTAACAAAGCAATATCAATATCACTAGAGGGGTTTATATTAATTTCTACCATTTTTCAAAATATATCTAAGGTTCATAGCTATTTTTAATAATTGCATTTCATTTCTAGATTTACCAATGCATGAAAAGCCTTAAGATGAGCTTAGAATAAAGGTACAAAAGGATTATCCTAAAGCAAGTACAAATCTACCATTTTTCCAAGGTCTAGAAACATGTATAGTATTTTCCTAATTTTCCCATAATATTTAGAGTTCGGCTACAATTTTTAATAATTCATCTAACACTTTTGGAATTACCTAAATCAATAAATCAGTTAAATCCGGCAAGATAACGGACCAGTTCAGTTCGCTCACAGGTTGCAGCGCACCATCGCAAGCGAGTGCGCGAGCGCGTAAGCGGCGGTCCCACTAGGCAGTGGCTCGGCGCAGCGTTCAAGCGAGACTACAAGATTTAGATCGGACGACTATGGTTCATCGCCTACCTCCCGCCAGGCAAGCGAAGTTGCGAGGTGACCGCGAGTTTCTTCAACATATTCCGACCGCGACAATGCATCATTTGGCGCAATTCAAGGCCCTACGTGACCAGTGTAGAATTCTGCATGCGACGGTACCAGCCTCGCAACCTAAGGGTAGCCTAATGCGGCGGCGCGACGAGCGGCAACGGTGCGAAGCTATGGGGTGCGGTGCATGTGCTCCTAGAGGGATGCTACCGACGGAATACGGCGTGCACAAGTTATAGAGTGGTCCATGGGTTCTTACCGGGCTCAGAAGACGGCGACCGAAGCGTTAGTTTGCCTTGGCACCGAGAGCTCCAAACGAGGGCGGCAGTGGCGAGTTTTGGTCCGAGGCTCCAGTGAGGTACTAGCAGAGAGCGTCGCAGAGAGTTAGCTTCGGGTTAGGCGAAGCTCATGGTGCGGAGAGAGGCCATGAAGCTCACCAGGGAAGGAGAAATCGAGAAGGGAGCGATTTCGGGCAGCGACGGCGACACGAGCAGTCCGATGAGCTCGAGGGGTCTCAGGCCGATTCCTTTTGGTCAGAGCAGCGCAAGAGGGTGAGGGTGAGAGCGCAAGCGGACTGAGGGAGGAATGCTCAAGTGGTCTAGCGACATGAGGGTACATTAGCTTGGCGCGGTCGAGAGGCAGAAATGGTGGCCGTGGACCAATGTACACCGGTGTCTCTAGTGTTTTGTCTTAGAGTGCAGGGGCAGTTCAGAGGGCTCCTGATGCATAGGGTGGTCGTGGCTCGGCTGGCTTCGCTTATGAGCGGTTTCGGGCCAAACCGGCGAGCGACGGCGCAGTCTCCGGCGAGCGCATGAGCATAGGGAGGTCAGGGGAGATGCAGAGCATGCCTCGGTTGCTTGGCGGCATGCGCACGGAGCCACGGACGCAAGTGTAGCTGCGGCACTTAGGCGGCCAAGGCAGGGTCAGCCCGCTACGGCGACGAGGGAGGCATAGACGGCAAAACCCACGGCGACGGCCGTGTGCAGGGAGGAGACCAGGTGGCTTGGGCCTGCGGGGAAAATAGCCAACCGTTGAGGGAGAGAGGGGGAGAGCTGTCGGGGGGAGAGAGAGAGAGAGAGAGAGAGAGAGAGAGAGAGAGAGAGCACCCTAGATGCTTGATGAAATGCCCAAAAGGGAGAAAGTGATGAGAGATTGCCATGTGGGGCCCAAAGGATCAAATTTTGGTCAAATTTAACTTCAGAGATTCAATTAGGATTCCAACTATTTTCTAGGATTTTTCCTCTTTTTTTTTGGCTCATTTTTCACATGAAGGAATATGTGTATGAATGTGTAGGTAAACTTTTCTTTATTACTATTATTCATCCATTTATTTTCAAATTCAATATAAATTAATAGTCCAAAGTATTCACAACTTATTCCCAAACCTAGAGTTTCAATTTTAAGTAGGTACATTTGCATTTCTAGTTTTGAACTTGTTATGAACCTAATATGATTTGACCATTTTTCGAAGTTACAAATTTGTGCAACTACTATAAATATGAGGTGAATTTGAGAGAAATTCAAAAGATAACTTGGTCACATGACCATATAAACATGGTTAGTATTTGGGCAATTACAGTTATGGTGCATCACATTGCAAGTCACTTCAAACTAGACACTCGTTAACACCAAGATCGCTATGTCCTCGGTCCAAGTAGTTCGTTATTTGTAGACAATTGATCAAAAAAAACACGAATAAGTTGCCCATTGGATTTATTGATCCCTTAAACATTTCATGCACGACAATGATGCGCACAAGGGTCAGCCCGATCTTTTAGTGAGAACGATACGTCGATTTGGTGTAGTGGCGACACTACCAATCCCGATTGACACATGAGCCATATGCCCAAAAATACGATGACGCAACACCTTGAAATCCTGACCCATGACATTGTTTTGTATTTTCCCGTCGCACTGGACGATTCTAGATGTTGGGCTGGATCCATTGTAAAGCCTACATCCTAAGCTTTCTAACAAGTTGTCGCATGCCTAAAATGGAGTTCGGGAGCCCGAGTTACGCCCGTTTGAAGTTGACGTGCTGCTAGATGGTTGAACCAGGCATTTTGGCATCTTGGGCTTCCATATGTGCCTTCCTTGGTGCGTGGGCTTTTCTTGAGGTGCGTGCATAGGTGCTTGTACATTGATGTGGGTGTGAAAGGGCAGGCTTCTAGATTAAGGTACCTCGGCGACGAAGATATCGCAATGTCGATCATAGGCGATGAAGATGGCGCGGTCAGACAGGAAGTAGGGGCAGCAGTCGTATCCTTGGGTTGGATGTCCTCATTAGACAATTGAACGGAAGGATCTATTGCGAAGTAGATCGCAAAAGTCCTAATTACCAGTTATAAAAGGGTCTCCTTGATTGGCACCCACAATCTTAGTGGCCATTGGATCCTTCTTGTCATTTGTCCGAAGTGAAACACGGCATGATACCTGGACTCATTAAGACTAGTCGAACCAAGAGGCAAACCTAGAGAGTTTGATTACAGCTTTCTGAAAGAACTCCTCGATACGTATGTAGCCTATCTTTGTTTGCATATTCAATTTTGAAACATTTAAATGTTGCCTAATCGATCCTTTTCTCGCAGATCATATGCTCAATACATTAAAGCAGTTGAGGCTAGTGCCAAACTGTCACCCCGCAAACTGACACAAAACATCATTGGGGTAAATTAATGCTAACAAAAATATTATATTTATGACTTGCATTTTTTTGCTAGATGATTTTACGGTAATTTTTCATTCCATAGTGCACCCAACAACCACCGGCTACGCTTGCGGATTCTTTAGTGCGAACAAAATGGTCGAAATAATGTACACATAAAAAAATCAACCATGCCCAAGTAAGTAGAACACATATTTAGTTATATTCTTAGCACAAAAGACATATTTCTTCAAAGTTAACGTGAAAATGGTTGGATATAGTTCATGCAGGTTATGTGAATGTTTCGGTCGATAGTGCTGCCCTCTCGGCGATTCGACGGTGGATCACCACATTTTTTGTGTCCGGAGGCATTAACCCCAAAGGCGAGTTCCACGTCTAAATCTAGGGCTATATAAGAAGTAACTTGACATTGTATTGTGGATTTGTACTGGCATTATTGATTGCAACATTCATTTGTAACTTGCAAATGTGTTATATGCGATTAGTTGATGTAAATATAGATTTTTTTTATTTGTGAATGTATTTTGTGGTGAACATGTTATGTACTAACTAAATAAGCCGTTGAATACTAGATTTATACAAGGATGCAGCATGTCATGGATTACATGTACTGTTGACATGGGGATTTATGGATTTGTACTGCAAGCCTTGAGGCACATACCACTAGTGACGAGTCAAACTAAAACCCATCACTGCTACGACACAAACGGTGATGTATGTAAATTTTATCCGTCGCTTATTTGTGCCATAGGTAACCTACAGGGGACTCTGGGAGGTGAAGATAAGTGACATACTCTATCTAACACTGTCACTTATCTTACTATCATGGGTGACAGGTGATAATATTTCCCGTCACTTATCTTATTATCATGGCTGATGGATATAAAATTTGACCATCACTTACCTTATTATCATGGGTGATAGCCAGTATATTAATCCATCATTTATATCAATATCATGAGTGACGGGTGGAAATTTTGTCAGTCAATTATATGAGTCATGGGTAACCTATGGGCCTTTGGGAGGCGAAGATAGGTGACATATAGTATCCCAACCCATCAGATATTATATATAGTAATAGCAGTTACGGGTGTTAACTCGTCACTAATGGCGACTCATCAGTGACCCGAACATCTAGGTGACGGTTGCTTTACCAGTCACTAATGGTTATTGTAACTCGTCACTAATATGTGGTTTTGACGTAATAGACATTACTACGCGTGATCATAGGATCTATCATATAACATGTAAAACTACCTTACTCCCATGTAGGCCTCACGGAAAATTATAATAAGTGCACACTTAGGCCTCTATCATTGTGTACAATCATTCTCTCAAATATGACCACATGCTTACAACCGATGGCGTTCTAAATTAGGATGGGCAACCACTATTTACGTCTTCATTTTTACTGTTCATCTAAATTTTTCTCTCTTATATTTTATTCGCTAGCGTTGGACGTTCTAAGGTACTTAGCAACCATTAAACATGCCCTTAGTTACGTACGTTTACTTCCTATGTTATTTGGTAGCATTGTGCGTGCAGTAACAGTCGTTGATGTGTGAATAGTGAACTATGCTATGTCCTCTGGCCAGATTAATTATATATGTACTCAACATATATCACACCGCCGTAATTAACCAAGTTGATGTTTACCTACTTACCCTACACACTCAGTAACGATCATCATCAGATATAACTAACTAGATTGAGTACGTACGATACGATTAATTGTTGGGCATTCCCTCGTTGCAATCATCAACGAATTAATTAAAGTAGTCTTCTCTCCCCGTGAGAACACGAATATAATCAAGTATTAGTTGAAACGAGCACGCAGGCTACTTCCAAGCTCCAATTCACATGGAACGCCGGTTAATCTGATTCGAAGTGAGACAATGATCGGTCAGAAGATCACTCTAGCTATAAAAGCTGAGCAGAAACGAAATTAAATCTCTCACGGATTGATTTCATTCCATCGATCAAGAGAAGAGAACAACACAGATCGTTGAACAATGTCAAGAAGCAACAGGTACAGACTTGGCTGGGCGATTCTGCTGTTCCTAGGTGTTGCAGCCGCAGCAGCAGCACGGCCAGCTCCGGCCGAGTCACCTGCGCCGGCGGCGAATGGCACGTGCCAGTCCAGGGTGGAGCCGTTTGGCTACACGTGCGAGGAACACACGGTAAGAAAGAAATGGGTGTACATGTGTGGTACATACCAGTGTAGATGAGCTTTTCACAAGTCTGAATAATTACGATTGATTGCATTGCATTGCATTGCATTGCAGGTGACGACCGAAGACGGGTACATCCTGAGCCTGCAGAGGATCCCGGGCGGCCGTGCCGGCGGATCGGCGGTGGCCGGCGCCGCCAGGATACCGGTCCTGCTGCAGCACGGGCTCTTGATGGTACTCAATATGATCGAAATTCAACAAAATAGTTCATTTTTTCAGTGCTTTCAATAGAAAATTTTCGAATAAATAATCTGAATTTTGTGAACAAAAAGATAAAAGCATTGATGGGGCTAAAAGACCCAGACATCTATATACTTTCCAGTGGTAACCCTTGGTATACATTAGCAGGGGTACTGATCACTGTTAGACATGAAAACCCTTTTATATCTATCGGAGCATAAGTTTTTATGACCAATTTTTCTTTTAACCGAAGGTAGCGGTAAGATCGATGAATCGATGAATTTTGCTGAAAAATCTTCCGAAGAGGAGAGAAAATTTGCTCCACGGAATTGCACTGAAAAAAATTGAGTGTGGCAGGACGGGGTGACATGGCTGGTGAACTCGCCGAGCGAGTCGCTGGGCTACATGCTGGCGGACAACGGCTACGACGTCTGGATCGCCAACAGCCGTGGCACCGTCTACAGCCGCGGCCACACATCGCTTCCCTCCACGGACCCGGTGCTTATATATGTTAACAATCGTTTAAAATCCATGCAGAAGCTAACCATCCATTAAAATCCATGGAGGAACTGACCAGATCCTTGCCGTGGGACTTAACGTTGGAGCAATGCAGGCCTACTGGAACTGGTCATGGGACGAGCTGGCCAGCAAGGACCTCTCGGCCATGGTGCGGTACGTGTACCACAGGGCTGGCCAGCAGAAGATGCACTACGCCGGGCACTCCTTGGTAAGTACACAACGCCGTCTCAGTCGGGCCCTCTTTGATTCGCGGTTTTTGATTTGGTTCTATTTTGATTTGCAAACTATATTATTTTTTTAGACCATTTAATGTAGCATTTTGTATTAATTTTTTAAGGGTGGCTACTCATCAATCTATTGAAAATGGAGAGAATTCCGGTCGACATCTTTTACATAAGTAAATAACTAAATTTACATGTAATTTGATGTTCTAAAAAATTGCAACAATTAAATAGATGATATTTTTTAGTCGTTGTGAGTTGAAAAAAAAAGTTATATGAGAGACTGAATGTATGTGTTAAAGTAGTACATAAACTTTTTTAAAGTTAAATTATATACTTTTTACAACATCGAAGCATATGCAAATTTAGTTATATACTGGTGTAAATATGTTTGAGATTTTATCTATTTTCAAACGACTGATAGGAAACGGCTCTGTAATCTTTTAGGGCTATGTAAGGTTTTCTCAAATATCTTGAAAATATTTTCTATGGCCATGTCACTTTTAAAATACCCTTTAATTATTATTTTTTTAACTACAACAAGTACTAAACCAGAGTAGCAAATCAAAAGGGCCTGAGACCTTATTTCGGAGCCGTTAATCCTGATCAGGATTCAGAGATTGATGGGGAATTAGTTTTAGAAGTCTCACCGATCAGTCCCAAATAAGCCCCAATGCCGATGTATGGCGATAGTTAAAATGTGATGACAACCAAGTCAATTTTTTACCAAAGAGAAACCTCAATTCAATAGCAAGTTCCATAGCCCTCTAATAATTATGTGCCTATTTTAACCCAGATTAATAAACAAGTAGGAATAGAAAAACAAGGGAGTGCAATTTTTAGTATATATGTCGAACCCGGTGATGTGTAGGGGACGTTGATCGCGTTCGCGGCGCTGAGCCAGCAGCAGCAGGTGGGGATGCTGCGGTCGGCGGGGCTGCTCAGCCCCATCGCCTTCCTCGACAACCTCTCGTCGCCGCTGGCGCGGGCCGCCGCCGACATCTTCCTCGCCGAGGTAAGGCCGGAGCTGGCACGGTGGCGGTGGCAGCTCCGACGATCGTTGAGTCCATGCATCCCAGATTCCATTCCAGGACACTGATGTGTTCTTGCGTTGCGTGCAGGCTCTGTACTGGCTAGGGCTCAATGAGTTCGATCCAACAGGGTAAACTTAACTATTCTGAATGTATTGATCTCATGTTCAGAGCAGGGCATGAATATAATAGCAAGAATCTCTATGCATGCAGGGAAGCTGTTCACGGTCTGGTCACTGACATCTGCAAACAACCGGGAATCAATTGCTATAATCTCATGTCACTGTTTACAGGTAATGCCATGCCTCTCTTTTTAATTATTTATTTTATCAAAAAAAGAACATTCTTTCGCTGCCTTGACATGCCATACTAAAAAATTTTGCGCAGGTAACAATTGCTGCCTTGACAACTCATCTGTCCAGGTCTTCCTTGCCCATGAGCCCCAAGCTTCTGCAACCAAGAACACGATCCATTTGGCTCAAAGTGAGTATATGTCATAATGCCCAGAATCTCACCACCTCACACAGAAATCTTTACACCCTCAACAAAAGTACTGTTGACGAAACAGTGATCAGAAGAGGCACGATCGCCAAGTACGACTACGGGAACGCCGGCGACAACATGCAGCACTACGGCCAGGCGTCGCCGCCGGCGTACGACGTGACGGCGATCCCCGACGACTTCCCCCTCTTCCTCAGCTACGGCGGCAGGGACAGCCTCTCCGACGTGCAGGACGTGCAGCACCTCCTCCAGGAGCTCAAGTCGCACCACGCCGACAAGCTCACCGTGCAGTACCTGCAGGACTACGCGCACGCCGACTTCGTCATGGCCGTCGACGCCAAGGAGAGGGTGTACTCGCCTCTCATGGCGTTCTTCAGGCTCCAGGAGAAATCAGAGCGCAGAGAGCCAGACGGACGTTATTAATTAATTATCAACTGATGAGCTTGAGCATGTTTGATTGATTAGTCATCCAGTATCATGTGGTAGAAATTAGATGTGTATGGGTGCACCAAACACCTTGTGTGCGCAAAAACAAGAAATTACTCCCTCCGATCACAAAAAGAAGCCGCCGTTGACTTTTTGACATAACTTTAACCATTCGTCTTATTCAAACGTTATATAAATATTATTTATTTTGTTATGATTTGGTTTATTATTAAATATATTTTAAGTATGACTTATATTTTAATATCTTTGAACTAAATTTTTTAATAAGAAAAATGGTCAAAGGCGTGTGCAAAAATCAACTGCGACTTTATTTTGTGACCGGAGGTAGTATTTACTTCAAGTCTATCACATCAAGTTGTCTCGTATACACATCAAGTTGTCTCGTATTTCTGCTAAACCAATATACTAATTAAAGGGGAACGACTCAACAGGATCGATGACCAATTGGTATGGGGGCAAATTAATATGGCCCAAATTCACAATAGCAGGAGAACCATTGACAAGCGATCCATAATCGGCTCAGTAGTAAGGGGGAGGTAGACAGTGATGTATTTGCCCGGCCAAGGTAATCCTCTAAGCTTTAGGGCCCGTTTGGGTGCTGG
>SPJY01031245.1:0-12137 GCA_005191435.1 Raddia distichophylla
GCCGGCGCGTCCTCCCCAGCCGAAGACGCCGTCTCCGTCAAAGGAGCCGTGGGCAAGCTGGGGGCCGGCGGATCGCGTTGAGCGGAGCCTGAAGCCCCAGCGTCCGCTCTGTCCCGCGAAGAAAAACCAGAAGGGTTCAGATATGCGAAAAGCGTTTGGCATACTAACCCTAACGCAAAATGTATGTGAATGAGCGCAGAGGAAGTTACCTGAAGCGACCCCTCCCGAAGGCGAAGGGAGAAGGGGGCAGCGTCAAGCCGCTTGGCCGTGAAGCAAGCGTCGCTGCTCCTCCTCCCGTTCCGAAGGGGTCGCCGCGCTCTCGCCCGGCGGCGGAGCGGCGGCCTCAGCAGCAGGGCCCCCACTAGAGGGGGCCGGAGGAGGCGGAAGCGGCGCAGGAGTTGAAGGGGGAGCCCTATTTGGGTTCATCTCTCCCTCTTCGTCATCATCATCTGGGGAGAGGATGAGGCGGCGCTTCCCGAGAGCGCGGTCGGAGTCGACCGCCACCACAGGAGGAGCACCGGCCGCAGGAGCCTTGGCGGCCGTTGGTGCAGGATCGCGGATTTGCAGAGGTCCCCGGGCCACTTGGACCGCGGGGCCAGAAACCTCCATGGGGGGCAGCGTGCGCAAGTACAGGTTGCGCTCCTGTGGCTCCCAGTCGCAGAGGGGGAGGACGCCCGCAGGCGGAGAAATGTCGCCGGCCGGCGCGGTCAGAAGTCCCGCCAGCCAATGTCGGAGCACATCCTCCGGCACGTTCCCTGCGGCTGGACACCCAAAACGAAGAAACCACAAGTTGAAAACGGCCAAAAAGAGGAAAGGACAAGCCGCAAAGTCACAAGACCCAGAAGAATGCAGGAGTACTCACCTCCAGGGGCAATGCGGGTCCCATAGTCGTCGCCATAGTACTGCCAGGCGGGGCGCGCGCCCTCATGCGGAGCGGGCAAAGGCGGCGCCGCAAAAAGTCCGCCGCCACGTGGGTTCTGGTGAGCCTGTTGCGGCGGAGGTCAGCGATGCGCGTCAGCATCGTCTCCATTTCCACTGAGTCGTCGGGCTGAGACCCCCAGCTGGCGAGGGATTCTGCAGGACCCTCAGGGAAGGCGAGGTCGTCGCAGCCGCTGGAGTCCTCCACGTACAGCCATAGTCGCGCCCAGTCCTTCCAGTTGGACTTAACCGCGACTGGGATGAAGGCAGCAACGTCGCGAAGTGAAAAGTAGCAGCTCCCAATCCCGCTTGGGCGCGCGCTCGGGTGTAGGATGAAGAGTCGACGCTAGAGCGGGAGGCTCGGCATCGCCCCCACGAACATTTCGCAGAGGTGGGCGAAGATGGCCAGCATGATGATGGAGTTGGGAGGGAGGTGCGCCGCCTGGATCTCGTAGAAGGCGAGCACCCCTAAGAAAAACTCGGAGTATGGCGGAACAAGGCCCGCCAGCAGCGCCCAGGTGAAGGTAATGATCTCCCCGTTCCGGGGGGCTTGGCGCCATGGTGCCGGCGCGGAACCGGGCGGAAGACGGTGGCACAAACACTCGGAGCCGCGTCGTCACCTCCTCGTCGGCGGTGGAGGGAAGCAGAGCCGGACCAGGTGCCGGAGCAGCGTCCCCACGGTGACCCTTGCTGTGCTTGGGAGCCATGGAAAGATGGTGGAGGCAATTGGCGAAGGAGCTCTGTGGTAGCAGCGAAGAAAGCGGATGGCGGTTCGAAGACTTAGCGTGCAAAGGAACTCAGCGCAGCGTAGGGAGGAGAAGCTTTTATAGAAGGTGGCAGCGAGCGCGACGGTTTGGATTCCGTCCCCACTCACGCGTGTGGCGCCATTATGCCCCGCGCGTTTCGGTATTCCCGCGAAGAGTGGCGCGGTTCCCCAAGGAAAATCGTGCGCAGGTGGAAGATCAAGCGTACGGCCGCCGTAGGGGGTGGGCCCCTCCTCGTTTCCCCCCGCGCGAGAAATAACGAGTTATTGGTGCGACGGTTCGCGTATCATGGTGGTCCCGGGGGCTACTGTCGGTGTAATAAATACCGGGGTATGAAGAGTCCCGGAGAAGACCGGGCGAGGGCCCCACGCGTCAGGCGGGCGAGCAGGCCCCAGCGTGTGGGCGAGCCCCTCAAGCGCCGGGCGAGGGACCCACACGTCAGGCGAGCGAGCAGGCCCCGGCGTGTGGGCGAGCCCCTCAAGCGCCGGGCAAGAGCCCCACACGTCAGGCGGGCGAGCAGGCCCCAGCGTGTGGGCGAGCCCCTCAAGCGCCGGGCGAGGGCCCCACACGTCAGGCGAGCGAGCAGGCCCCGGCGTGTGGGCGAGCCCCTCAAGCGCCGGGGCGTAATAACTTCGTATAGCATATATTATACGAAGTTATACGAGCAGAGGTCTGGGCGAGCCCCTCAAGCGCGCAGGGCCCCTCTCTGCCAGGTGGGGCCCGCATGGCAGGGAGCGTCCCGAAAGGAGTCTTCTGGTCGAAGGCTCCCCCTGCTGCGAAGGACAGGCGCATTCAATGCGACATTACGCGCGGATAGACAGATGGAGATATGATTACCGCCACAGTGACCTCTGCGGGTCTGATCAACTGTCACTGTGACGCAGCGGAATTGACCGGCAGAGAGAGTTTGCCATCATCAAGCTCGCCGCCCGCGTCAGGAGGAGCAAGCTGGGCCCCGCCCGTAGTCTCACTGGCGTGTTCCCACGGGTCAGAGGCCACTTGCGAAGCACGCGTGGGCGGCACCGTGCGGCGCAGTAGCAGCACGGTTTCGTCTCTCCTGTCCCGTCCCTAGCGTCTTATCACTGTACTAAGGGTACTATACTGAGAGTACTGTACTGCCTACCCCCTCGGCTCTCTCCGCCAGTTCAAGGCTTGTATAAAAGGAGAGGAGAGAGAAGGGAGAAGGGGATCGAAATATTATGTAATTACATTCTATACAACCAACACAAGAAAAGAGCTAAGGCTCGGCAGGAGTAGGACTGTTACCCGCGAGGGGGTCCGAACCTGGGTAAACCCTGTGAGTCGCTCCTCGTTGCGCCCGACGCTCGAATTGAACTGAACTCGAGCTGATCGGCTAGCAGGATAGAAAATCTGATAGGGGTGTGATCCGCAGGGGTTGAGCGGAGAGCACGCCGTCATCTCTCTCTCTCTCTCTCTCTCTCTCTCTCTCCTACACTAATCATCAGACCACACATCAGGCACTCCATATTTCACACTCTATCTTCTCTCTCCAACATAATATATGATTTTCTTCCAACTAACTTTCAACCACCATGCATACGTGTACAGACGTATTATTTTACGTACGATTATGCCATATAAGATCTACTATAGCTTTACATGAAAAATTTATGCGAATTATTAATTTATTAATAAACATGTGTTGGTAGGGACATTATTTTTGTATAGTTTAATTGTGGTTAACATAAAATTGTAGCATACAATTATTAAAATTTTCAAATAAAATTTTTTTTGTGTACATGGAAAGTACTTATTTAGTATAAAAATTTGAAAAAAAACATAATTATTGCACCTGTCATGAGTAGGCATGTTTTTTTAAAAAAATAATCCACTGCGCACTCTTGTTGATATCTTCCAGAGAAAGGCACCACGTGCTCTGATACAACATGGCTTGCAATGGAATAATGTTGTCATGACATGTACATTGGATTCCATGGCAAGGAAGTAGTATGGCTTTCATGGCAAGATACCCATCATTGAGATGGAAAGAACCCTGTAAATGGCAGCACTACTTGCCATGATTTGGAACTGAAGCCAAATGTTCTCTACCACCTCCAATAGGGAAAAAAATGAGTACGTCAAATTCTTCATCAAGGGAGGAGTTGGGTAAGTATGAAGATATGTTGTTCGACTCCTCAGAGGACGACGACGGATTGGTTTTAGCACTCATCCACATGAAAAAGGTGCAAGAGAGCGGAGGTAGTGGTGGTCCTAGGGCTCGACGTCGATATGTCGATCGACGTTGTCATGAAGGCCATGCACGACTTATACGCGATTATTTCATAGATCCTCCAATTTATCACGAACGTTTTTTTCGAAGAAGGTAAATATTTTCTAGCGATATAACCATTTTGCGTAGTGCTTCCCTTGCATTTCACAGATTAAACTGACTGCCATGTGATAGGTTCCGAATGAGCAAGAGGTTGTTCCTCCGTGTGGCCAATGCGGTACACGCTCGTGAGGGCTACTTCCACCAGATCAGGAATAATGCCAAAAAGCTTGGCATCCACCCGCTCGTCAAGATGACTGTTGCTCTACGCATGATGGCCTACAGCAAGTCCGCCGATAGCATCAATGAGTACCTTCGCATCAGGGAGACCACTGTGCTTAAAAGCACCCGAGCTTTTGTGAAGGCGGTTGTCGAGATATTCGGTGCCGAGTACCTCTGACAACCTACCGCCGCTGACACTGCTCGCCTTCTTGCAGTAGGTGAGAGTCGTGGGTTTCCTGGTATGCTAAGTTGTCTTGATTGCATGCATTGGAGGTGGAAGAACTGTCCAGCCGTGTGGGCAGGATCCTTCATTGGTCATGCTGAGGGTTCCACACTCATTCTAGAGGCTGTTGCGGGGTATGATGGTTGGATATGGCATTCTTTTTTCTGAGTGCCTAGGTCGAATAACGACATTAATGTACTGCATCGATCACCCCTCTTCGATAGGCTTGCAATGGGCGATGCACCATAGGTTAGGTACACAGTGAATGGGAGTACACAATGGGGTATTACCTAGCTGATGGTATATATCCGAAGTGGGCAACTATCATCAAGCATGTTTCCTTGCCAATCGACAACAAAGATGTAAACTTTTCTAATGATGTGGGAGCAGTTAGGAAGAACGTGGAGCGGGCTTTCGATCAGCTACAGGGTCGGTGGCACATTCTGTGAGCCAGCCCGAATGTGGGACATCCCTACTCTGAGATACATAATGATAGCATACATTATATTGCATAACATGATAGTAGAGGACGAGGGAGGCTTGTCTGATGCTCCTCCCGACTTCGAAGGTATGGGCCAAGTTTCGGACTCCGTGAGGGGCGGCAGCCAGCTCCTAAATGATTTCATGGCGGCACATCTCATGATACGTGATCGTGCAATCCACAGGCAATTGAAGGCCGACCTTATCGCTCATCAATGGGCGAGACTTGGAAATAATTAGGTATCTTTATCGTTGCTGCAGTAGTTATGTTCATGTTTAACTCATTGTCATCTTACTACGTTGTTTATCTTATTTGTATGTTTTAGTTGGTTTGTAATGTCATTTACCCAATCGTGTACTGAAATAAAGATGCAACCGAATTATGTTTGCCTACGAAATACAGTGTACCGTATTCATATATGGAGACTGCGATGTTTGCATTATGCTTGCAATGAGTATCATAAAAGGAGACTTGCTCAGCTTTACTGCCAATTTCTCCAGCGAACAATATAGAATATTTATTCATGCAAATCATCATAGAATATTTGTTCAGCTTTCTCTATCAAAATCCACGAGATTGGACTAATAAACAAGAACTGTGAACTGGAAAGATACTATGTGGAATGTGTACATAACTAAAAACCCAATAACGAAAGCAGGACTGAATGATCATCATAGATGAATCAAAACAATTCAAACATTCTCCAGATTGACACTCACATGGTCCAAGCAAATAAGCAAACAACAAGTTCAATGGGGCAAACAAATTTAGTTCAATATTGAGCAATGCATAGTCAAAGCAAATTAGTCCCTTAGCAGCAAACGAAAATGCCATTGTTCATAAGTCATACAAACCAATCGAAAACGCCAGTGTTAATCATATCGTCGATCAATAGTCATCTGGGTCTTCGTACCCATCATCATCATCGTCAGCCTCCTCCTCCATGATCTTTATTTGTTGCTTTTCATAGAACCTACGATGAATAGCGAACATCTTGCTTAAGTCCGCATCCATGATCATCTTGCGCCACTCACAGTCTTCAACGACGTGCCTATGCTCTAACTGACATTCCTCAATAACGCATATGTGCTCGAACTCACGGTCTTCCTCTTTTCTGCATTGTGCTGCTGCCACACCTTTGTCTCGACCTCCTTTTCACGTGCCGTCGCAATGCGGTCAAAGTACACCCTTCTAATCTCAGTGCCCTCCGTTTTACTGTTTTGCTACTTGTCTGAACTAGATGTGCCAAAGGAGTGTGTAGCAGATTTTGCAGCTGTAACATCCCAAATTTTTAAACACAAATTTGGCACGTTAATTTTTTTTAAAAAATCATGGCATTAAAATAATTTAATAGTCATCTGCATCATGTCATAAATGCATCATTAATTAAATTGTTCACTTGGTAAATAAAAAATATTTGTGCATTATAAACTTTATTAATTCTAAGCTTTGTTGACCTACTGTGTAAATTAATTTATATAATTTAAGATTTAATAAGAAGTTTTAATTAATTTTTACAAGAGCAAGAAAGCAGACTAAATCCTCACCTTGTCTCTCTGTTGGGCCTGAAGCCCTCTGTCCTCTCCGTGCTGCCTCTGCACCGCAAGCTTACCTCTCCTTTTAACTCAGCTGTCGCTTGCGAGTTACTCCACCCAACGCTCGCCTGCGCCGTGCACGCACGCTCTGCACATTTGACTTCGCCAAGGCCACGCCCCGCCGTCGCGTCTTCGCCGCTGTGCTCTGGCCGCGCCTTCGCGTCGCTGCCGCTGTAGAGCAATAGCACCTGTCCATCGTTGCTCCCGGCGAGATTACGCTCGAGTCGTCTTCGCCTATAAGTTAAGCACTGAGCACCGCGTTTCTTCTCGCATTGCGCCGCGCCGTGCTCTGTACTTATCCCCGGTGAGCTCTGTTCAATCCTGTGGTCTTTCTCTATTTCTTAGTCATTTCCTCACTCGCTTCCTCTCATCCTTCCTACCGCAGCGCCGAAGAAGTTCGGAGCACCACCAAGTTAAGAAGAAAGCTGTCGTCGTAGTGCTCAGCTCGCCGTCACCTCGGTAAGCCTCTGCACACTTCTAGGTGCGCATGGGCATGGGAAGATGATTCCGGGGTGGCCGTAGTCTCCCCTGCGTGTGCCATGTTGAGCTAGAGCTCCCATGGAAGCCATGCGAGCAAGCTTAGAGCATGCACTGTAGATTATGTATAAATACGTGCGTCGGTGCCGGAGCCAAGCGGTCGGCGAAACCGTAACTTTAGGTCCCTTTGGAAGCACTGAGTCGAGAGGAATCCATTTTTGCAGTCGGTTCGTCAAACGGAGGTCGCCACAGCCAGCTAGTCGAGCTCCAATGTGCTCCAATGGTGCGTGCTGTGTGCTGTGTGCTGTGTGCTGTGTGCTGTGTGCATGCATGTGACTAGCTAGAACTTGAAGAAGAAGTGCTTTAAGATTGGTGCTAGTGTGTGTGGTTGGTTGGCTCTGATAAGTGGAAACGTATTCGAGCAGAATACGCTTTCCAGAGTTCAAAGCGCTCACATAAATATAATCCAAAATTCAATAACTCTCTATTTCTATTAATACCTGTAATAATAAAAAAATGAACTAATCATTTTGCATTAAATAACAAATAACGAATAATTTTCAAAGACCTTCGAAAAATATCAAAAATATTATTTGGATGCATACACTTGATTTAATAAAATATAAAAATATAAAATAGTTGTGCATGCATCACATTTTCATGCATATTTATTTCGTGCATGATTTTCAAACCAAAATTGCATATAAATGTTTTCCTGTCTGATGGATGGTTGTATTATCTTGTATGTGTGGTCCGCGTAGTTAGACCCGTCCAACGTCGCCGGTTGCTCCTACCCGTCTTCTGACCAAGGCAAGTCCCCCTTTGATCATATTGTGAAGCCATTTTCGGTTATTTAAAAATGTTTATTAGAATTGAAAATATGCATGCTAGTTTAAAAAGATAAATGCTGTATTTACTAGACTTAGATATCATGCCGATTAGAAAGGTAAGAAATATGGGAGGTATTAAACCTAAGGCTAAAATATGGATTGCTCATATTTAAATATCTCGTTGTGGTAGGATAAATGCTTAAAATCATTTATGCGGAATGATTCAATCATTTGTGTTAAATGAGAATATTGTTGAGAAATGTTTGGGAAAGGATGATTTAAAGATAGCGCATCAAGGGTGATGCTTAGCAGGAAATGATTTTCCTCTTACCCCAAAAACTTTCCGACTAAAGAGATATTGTGTCAGTTGGTGCAGCGTGGCACCGGTTTTGAAAACTGGGCTAAAATATCAACTCTCTCCAAGTCTAAGGACTGCTCATCCTATGATCCTATGAACGGAGCCATCACAGTACGACCTCGAGCCCCGGTATGGGATGGGCCCGATCGTTGGCCCTCGTGGTTGGCGGTCTTGTGGCGAAACACCGTCTGGGTGCGTAGCCTCTCGAGGGTAAAGTGTACCCACTCTGCAGAGTTAAAACTGTCATGATAGCCGTGCTCGTGGTTATGAGCGTGCGAAGGGAGTGATTATATGGTAGCTTCTTCATTTTCAAAGGATTTGAGATGAGTAAAGGTTTTGAGAAGGATTTCGTTTGAGCTAGGTGCCACCGGCAATATTCCGGATTGGGTGACGGCCTACCGGAAAGTGTCGCGCGGAATGGACCTAGTTGGTTTGAGAAAAGAAAAGGAGAAAGGATTTTTGTTCTCGCTACGTCATGAGGCTGATTGGCGAGAGTATTTTGAGAATGAGCCCCAAAAGATAAATATCGGAGTCTACAGCTTTCTTAGAAGTGCTTTTATAAAACTAGGAAAAGAACAAAAACGCATTTCCGCAAAACTACCCCAGCCATCCATTGGTAATAAACCCCATTTGCATATATCCTCGACTTGCTGAGTACCTTTGTACTCACCCCTATTTCTCCTTCCCCTCTTCCAAAATTTCAATAGTCGAGGAAGCTCCCTACGACTCGCTATCCGAGGAGGACCCGGACTTCGAGGAGGAGGAGGACTTCGAGGACGAAGAGTAGGATTGTGTCCTGTCTGCCGCTTTGTCTGTGGAATAGTCTAGCTACTAGAATAAATCGTGCCATGTTGGGCTCCTGTGTTACCGTGTGTGTAACTCTGTATCTTAGCCTGCGTGCCGTGCTTGATGTATTAAATTGTGACTTCCTGTGGGACGCTTAATCCCTTATGTTGTAATAATGTAACTCGAAGGCAATGTACCATTATTGTTAAATTGTGTGTGCTAGCCATGATCTTCTGGGACTAGTACTGTATGCACAATTAGGATTCGGTCAATTAGACCGGGTCCTGACAGCAGCCTTCCTACCAATTGGTCGTCTTGCCATGTTTGAAAGGGATGGGGAGGCATCAAGAGGTGCACCTACTTGGTTAGGGCCGTCGGTCGAGTCTGTGTTTTGCCTTTTGTTTGTGGGGAGAAGGTCGTTGTAAAGTAGCCACTTTGGCTCTTTTCGTAACACCTCCCAGCAGTGCCTCATTGTGAACGCTTCCCCGGTCTCCTACTTGAACAACAACATTGCATCTTGAACCTAATAACAGATAAGCAAATGACAAATTAGAAAGTTGCATTAAAGAGGTGTATCTTACAAAAGCAACGTACAAATTACCTTGTCTTCTTCCGTCTTTCCACTCTCGTTGCAACTCTCGATTCTACGATGACAACCCACAAATACTCCCACATTCTTGTTAATCTTAGCCCACCTGCATTGTAGGACTTTTGATCACGTGGTTCTACTCGGTCGCTAAGCCAGCCAAACTCCTTCCAAATAGTTCCCCAGAAGTTTGCAGCCGTTTGGTTGTTTCCAACAACGGGATCATAAGAAACATTCAACCAAACATACATTAGAATTTCATCCTCCTTCACACAGTAGTTACCGGTCCTCCATACTATAGAACACCCATTCCATTGATGCTTGCCTCTCCCCCTAGACTTTCCTCTCCCTCCCCTTTGAACATTGGGTACCAACTCAACTACCTCATCGACATCAATGTCACCCACAGTTTGGTCGTGTGACGTGTGTTGTTCCACAGAAACAGCGTTGCAGGATCCACTAGCACTCCAAGATGGCATAGGAGTACCGAGCGTGGGTTGTGACCCTCGAGAATGAGCGAAAGGAACCCCCGGCACCACCATCGGTGCTACTGGCTGCGGCAGGTACATCTCTATTGGCGTGCCTTGGTATGCACCTGTACAAAAGGAATGTACTTGGGTAGGAGGTAAAATATGTTGTACAGGAGGTAAAAGGATTAGCGCTACCTGTTGAACCATGAGGTAAACCCGACATGTGCATGGGAGGATACGGTGAGGCAGCCAACGTGTTCTTGCTTTGTACTCTCCTCGAATCTGGTATAGGCATCGAAGGGAATTGAGGTCGGCCCCCTTCGATGCTCATGAGGCGGTTGAAAGAGTCGTCATCCATATTGCACCTATGAAGATTGAAAGCGACAGATGTGAAGGCAATTGAAATGAAAACATAAAACTTAGTTCATTTGCACATAAATGCATGCATTAATAAAAATTACACACATATGCATCACAGTTAGGTACTCTTATTAATAAAAGTGACAATATTACATATTCATAATATCCAGAATGACACTAATATTATAACATAGTACAGCATGGCAGGCATGCCCATTTTTAGCATCTTAACAACTCTTAAAAACATACGAAAAGTAATGCTAATCATACACCATGAGAATGGTCACTATCGTACTTGACACCATTATCTTCAAGCACACTCTAGATACTAGGTCCGTCAAACCAATCGTTGTACGAGTTCCCCTGAGAGTCAACGATGTCATATGGATCAATGTCATCCCATGGATTGTGCTCTTCAACGTCGGTGGGCACTTCAGTTGGCAAGGGTTGTACTTCTTGGTGACCAAGCCAACTAGCATGGTCTCTTGCTATGAGTGATAGTTTGTCTAGTTGCTCAGCAAGTTCCTCCATGTCCAGTACAACCGCATTGACCCTCATGGCAGAAACACTAGAAGATGGATCGAAGTGGTGCTCCGCAAGTTTCTTCAACTTGGCTGCAGCGTCCTTGACCCCATCCATTAAGGCAGCGAGAACCTCACACGACGACATCTCAGAGTTGCTCATCTTCAGGGAATTTTAAGGTTTAATTGGATGAAACTTTATTTATTCAATTGCAAGATTTACTTTATAGCCACTAAAAGGAATTAAGTATTGAGGCAAAATTTATGCAATGAGACTGTGCACAATGCAAAGCAAAGTTTAACCATATAAGTTTTTTTTAAAAAAAAACCTCCTGTTTATCCTTAACTTTTGTGTGTGTGATGGTCTGTTCAAATTTTTATCTAAGTACACCATTTCACTATGTTCTTACAAAATCAAGCACTTTCATAGCTAACCCGAAAAAATTAGTTGTCATTGGCACAAGGATTCTCCCTACAAAATCGCAGTACCGTAGCCAGCCATCTGTGCGAGCTCAAGAGCACATGGAGGCAAATCTACAGTAAGACATGGTCCAAGCAAATCAACGAAACTGCTGCACATCCCTAAATCATTGACCGCAAACCCTAAAAATGCTGCTGTGAGCATCGTTGAGCCCTAATTTTTATTAGTGGCATTGATGTCAAAATTAATTAATATTAAGTGCTAAGGGGTTTTTGGATTTCTCGGAACCCTAGCGAAGACTCGGCGTTTTTGTAAAACCCTAATTTGAAGCGTCGACAAATTTTGTGAGCTACTCCGAGGTTTCAAGTGCGTGACCGGGCGAGAGAAGAGGTCATGTATAGATTAAGGGTAGTTTGGTTTTATTTCCTGTTTTTGTCGGATTTCAAAAAGGGTTTGAATCACTCGGACTATGCCGGATCATTGCGATCTCTCGAAAATCGGTTTCCATAGTCCACCTATTTCAAAAATACCTAATTATCCATCTTGTGAGATTTCTAGAGAGAAAAGAAACCCCCAAACTCTTCCACACACACTCAAGCTTTTTATCAGAAAAATTCCCTCTGTCGGACGGCGTCTGGGAACAGCCAGACGGCGTCCGATAAGCATATCCAGAAACTGTGGTCTCTGTCGGACGGCGTCCGGTAGTTACCGGACGGCGTCCAATCAGGTTAAAAACTGTGTTCTTTCCGTAGTCGGATGGCGTCTGGGAGAGGGTGGCGAGTGTCCGATGGATTTAGCTCATGAGCATTCCTTGCTGTCGGACGGCGTCCGATGG